>ML685782.1:3813673-3862921 GCA_007922175.1 Pelusios castaneus
GAAAGTTTATAGGATGCTGCCTGGCTTAATCCTACTTATAATATCTGTATCCCATGGCATAAAGTTATGTTGAGTGTTTGCATTGTAAACCTCTGTGATTGTGTAACTCACCAAAAGGAAAAGAAGCATTACTTAAGGTAAAGTGCTCATCCTGCATGCGAGATGGCCCAATGAAGGCAAATAGGGTATTGTGTAGCCTCTGAGGACAGACATCTCATTGACTGCATTCCTAGCTTCCACCAAGAAAGGGAAACCTGCACAGAAATGTATTCCATCATCTTGGAATTTGGAGTGAAAGGAATAAAAAATCCCTGACAAGGAGAAACTTAATCTCTTTATGGTGTCTGGACTCCAAACATAAACAAGAGTTTAGGATGGGTGAGCCTTAAAATATAGAGTTGCTTAAGACTATAACTCATTTGTGTGTATATTTCTTGTTTTAACATTGTAAATAACTCTAATTTCTTGCCTCTGTTAACAAATCTTTAATTTATTGGCTACAGGCATTGTCTTTGGTTTGAGATTAGAGTACAATTGATTTGAGATTAGTGACTGATCCTTTGGGACTGGAGCTAGTCTTAATATTGTTGTGATTTTTGGCATAAAATGATCACCTATCACATAGTCCAGGTTGCCTGGGTGGCAAGATAGTCTGCAATGCCCAAGGGGACTGTGACTGTGGTGGGACCATTATAGTGCTTTAGTAGGTTGGTGAAATCTAATTATAGAACATATCACTAGTTCAGGGTTCCTGTCCTGCTTTTTAGACAGTCTGCTATGAGGTTGTGCCAGGATTGTGAGCCACTCCCGGCAAAGTGACCATAATATTCACTCAAGAGTTAGAGAAAGTTTTTAAGTGGCTAGCATCCTCAGCTCTGACTCTCTCCACTGAATCCTGCTGTCGAAGATTCTCTCAGAAAATAATGAATACACAAACTGTGGCTCTCATTTTCCTTTGCTGAAGAGGAAGGATTTAAATGTAATTTGCTGCCAGGAGAAACACATGGTGTTAGTAAAGTCAATGTTACATAAAGAGATCCAACATGAAGCTGTTCTAGTCTATGGCTAATCTTGCTATAAGTATCCCCTTTAAATTATTCATTCCAGATGAATATCTCAAATGCTTGATTACTCTGGTTAGCTTGCTGATGACAGTGTTGCTCCTAAGTGAGTAGAAAATTTAGCTCTTGAGGAAACGAGAGTCACTTTTCTGGAAAGAATCAGGTTCACCATACAGATCTGAACAGTAAATTCATCAATAGGCCTGCAGCAATATTTAAAATGTCCTACTTTTCCAATCCTAAACTTATCTTTGCTGTAATGAGAACTAGAGTTTCACGACAGTTAGTTCTCTTTTCAGGTCGTAAGGAAGGAAGGAAGGATGATCTTAAGGTAAAGGCATGCAACTAGTTCACAGGAGATATGGATTCATTTTCTAGAATTATCACAGACTTCTTATGTATCTGTGCACTAGTCACCTTATCTCTCTGTATCTCACTTCCCCACCAGTGAAATGAAGGTATTTCTTCTCTCACACCCTTTTTTGAGAACATTTAGTCCTGTTTGTTTAGAATATAAGTTCTATTCATCAGGGACAGTCTCTTAGTATGTGCTTGTACAATGTTGAGCATAGTGGAGACTTGAACTTAGTGGGGATCTCTGAGTGCTACCATAATACAATAATATACAATAGTTGTCCTAGTACTTGAGTGAATTAATATATTTAATGCCATAACCGCAAATCATGCAACTTTTGGGCTATCTCCACTGCACCAGGAATAAGACAATCACCACTATCTGAAACACTAAAGTCACCACAATTGAATGTAAAGCCAGATTAAAAATTCCCATTGCTATGGGGGACCATTCCAACAATGTCTCACACCATTTGTGTTACAAATGTTTGCTAACACTGGTGCTCTTTAAAAAGAATTTCCCTGTGTTGGAGGACCACTAATCATAGGTATATATTATCTCTTTCACACATTCCATACTTAGTTATTTCTGAGCCACCCCAAGTTGACATAAGTGGAATAGCCCGGGCAGAGTTTGCTCTAGCCCTAAATCATGATGCAATTACACATACTACATTAAATTTACGCTAACGTGCAGCCACAGTTCTGTTGACTTTGGATCTGTGTTGGGGGGGGATAGCTACAGACATCTAGTGATCTGTTAATTGCCTAGTAAACAAGAAACCTGCCAACTTTAACAAATCCATGGCTGCATAAGTACAGATTTCTTATTAGATCAGGGACTTTGCTTTTATATGTGTCTGTAAAATATCATGCATACCTTTGCTACTATCCATTATTATCCAATGACAATAAAAGAGACATCACAGCCAGTGTTCCCTCTAAGCTGCGCGGGTGCGTGGCCACGCAGCAGCCGTCGCAACCCCCGCGCAGCACTGAGGGACCCCCGCGCAGGCCAGCAGACCCCACCGCCCCCTCCAGACCCCCGCGGCTGCGGCTTTCCCGCGGCAGACCTGGCCTGAGCCCGGACTCTGGGCTGGTCCTCCCCGCCCCCATGGCGGAGCAGGCAGGCTCAGGGCCAGGGCATGTGCGCACGCCTGCCTGCCTGCCCCATGTGGCTTGGGGCAGGCTCCCGGGCTCCCACCCACCGGCCACCTTGACTTCCCGGTCCGGGGCCGGGGTCGGCTCCGCTCCGCCGACAGCCTCAGCCTCCTGGCACGGGGCCAGGATCGGCCTCCAGTGCCGGGTCTGCCCTGCCCTGCCCTGCCCTGCCCTGCCGGCGGCCGCCCGGGGCCACGTTCGGGTCCCCGCCACCCGCGGCCTCGGCTTCTTTCTTCCTTTTTGTTTTTCTTCTTTCTTTTCTTGGCTTCTTTCTTTCCTTCTTTCTCTTCCCTCCTTTCTCTTCTATGCCATCTTTCTTCTTTCCTCCTTTCTCTTCTATGCCTTCCTTTTTCCTCCTTTCTCTTCTTTGCCTTCCTTTTTCTTTCCTCCTTTCTCCTCTTTGCCTTCCTTTCTCTTCCCTCCTTTCTCTTCTTTGCCTTCCTTGCTCTTTCCTCCTTTCTCTTCCTGCCTCCTTCCTCTTTCCTCCTTTCTCTTCCTGCCTCCTTCTTTCTCTTCCTTCTTTCCTTCTCTCCGCCTTTCTTTTCCTACCTTCTCTCTTTTCTTCCTTTCTCTTCCCTTCTTTCTCTTGTTTGTCTTACTTTTTCTTTCCTTCTTTCTCTTCCTTCTTTCTCCTTCCTCTTCCTTCCTTCTTTTTTCTTTTTCTCTTCTTTCCTTCTTTCCCTTCCTTCTTTCCTTCTCTTTCTTTCTTTGCTTCCTTCCTTTCTTTCTCTTACTTCCTTCTCTTTTTTCTTTCTCTTCCTTCCTTTCTTCCTTCCTTTTTAAAAAAGCTTTTTAAAAATTAATTTTAAATAAAAACCTTTCTAAAAATTAAATTTCAATTCAAAATTCATTCAAATTCAATTAATTAAACACAATTAATTAATTCTATTTACAATCACTTTAACTTCAATTAATGCCTATAATTTCTGTCATGTGAGTTAGCACAAAAATTTTATTCAGAAAAAGTTTTGCACATAGCTTGAAAATTTTGCACACAAGCTGCCAAACCTTACAGGGAACATTGATCACAGCCCTCTTTTAAGCTTCATACATGCACTGTCACAGAGGGAAACAGGGAAACTTTCAGTTACAGAACCTCAGGCTTCCACCATTTGTCTTAGTCCATCATCTGCCCATGCAAAGTTGGTCTCCAGAGAAAGGGGACCAAAAATACTCCAAAAAACAAAAAAACCCAACCAGATTCTTGTGTTTAAAGGACTTTGCTTCTTTTCTGCTGCTGCAGGTGGGTTCTTCCATATGTCCTTCTTGATGCTACATACTCTCCTCAGTAACTAAAAAGCACTGAAAATCTCACTCAACATTATGTAAAGCATCCTCTCCTCTTTAAAATCTTATCACCTCTGGGCTTTTGAGATACTCTCGTCTCTGTTCTCCTCCTACTTCTTTGATTGTTCCCTCGCCATCTTTTTTGATGCGTCTTCCTCTCAATGCCTGTGGCTGGTTCATCAGGGTTCTGTCCTTGGCCCTCTTCTCTTCTCAATTTACACCTTTTCTCTGGGCAATCCCATCCACTTATGCATCTCAATGCTACTAACTCCCAGAAAGTTGTCTCTCCATCACTGATTTGTCTCCTTCAATCCAATCCCACATCACCAATCTCTCTGACAGCTCCCCATGGATGTCTCATCATCAGCCTATACAAACGCAAATACCCTGACAACAGATTCAGACTATAAAAGCGATGGATCTTCTTATCAGTTCTCATCAGTGCAGCAGCCAGAAGTGGAATAATAGCAGATGAGGTTATGGGCTAGTACTAACTTACTTCCCCAAAGCTAGCAGTTATCCTTGTTACCCCAGATGTTCACCCTAGCATTCTGCTTCTCCCTCTCATCTGCATTGAACTGTACTATACTCAGTCCCTGTACTAAAAATGTTCATCATCATAACTCAACAGTGCCCCACTTTGAAATAATGGGCCACATCCTCAGCTGGTAGCAATTTTCATAGCTCTATTGACTTCAGTGATACTTTGACAACTTAAACCTGCTGCAGATCTGCTCCTTGTAGTTTATAGTCCTCCTAAACCATTGGTTCAAATCCCACGAAGGTGAGCTTCTGCCTCCACCTTTCCAATGAAGCATGAACTGAGCACCATATATTTACCGTGTGATGGTTCTCTTAGATACAAATAAAGAATGAGAATTTAGAAAGCAAGGTCATTTCTGCTATGTGTGAGCATTAAAGATCTCACACTTTTTTTTTTTTTTTGCAAAAGTAGGAGTTTGCCCTGATTCCAGACACCCAAATTTCCCCTCTGTTTCATAGTATGTCAGTTAGCTGCTTCATTATGCCCCCAGAGATGGCTGCCTTTCATTGATATTTATAATATATAGAGAATGAGAATTACTTTAGGATCCTTCTCAAAGAAAGAGTTCTATACAAAGGGTAAATTGATCCATGATACTATTCCAGTTTTAAATTGCAGAAACCCAGATCAGACTCTGGCCAATGATATTTGAGTAAAAGAGAAAAAGAGTTGTGTCTCATAGATCTCCCAAGTCACCATTTGAATTAGGCTTAAAAAAAAATTATGGGCTGCACAGCAGTATTAGTTTCTTCTCCTAATCTCTTGACATTCCCCAAGCTTTCACTTTTCCTTGTTGTTCTAATCCTGCAAGATTAAAAATGTTGCTTGCCTGTTAATGTGAGCTGTGTCAACCATATGAGCCATATACATTATTTTTACTTGTTAGTGATGCTTCCTGTATTAGTGGCTAATTTGGGATCAGATTTGGTCCACGTCCGAATATGTTTTTGGCTGGTAGTTGGGAAAGCTGGCAGCAGATGGGCTTTGAGCTTTTCAGCTCTCTACAGTTTCTGGAGAAGAACATATTTTCTTCAGGCTTTGGCTGATGCTGTGGGCATTAATTGAATAATTGTTAATTCTCCTCTGAGGGCCATCTGCTGAGGACCAAGCTAGCAAATTCCTAGCTCTAAGCCTGTGCAATAGCTCCATCTAGCAGTATGGTTAGTAAATGCTACATGGCTAGATTTATTGTTTGTAAGAACCCACAAGACTCTAGTATGAAGACATCAGGATACTTCCTAGGTGCTGTTGACAAAAGACATTACAAACCACAGTATTTCAACTACAGCTCCACAAAGCTGTCATGCAATGTGTCATAGCATAACATGATGTCTCAATTTTCAAACTAAAACCATCCAATCTATACATTCAAAACTTGCCCAAACCATTTGCTGTTTGGTTTATTTGCTTATGGTTCTTCAAAACCTACTAGGTTCAAATAAAATGCCTTAACCTCTAACATTTCACCATAACTCAGCAACATCACAGCAGCCTCTATCAGACACAAATTGTATCTGTCATGCTAGTAAAATAGTACAATAGATACTGTTGCTGTAGAACAGCAATACGCATTTGCCTGTGGCATAAGATTATTCTCAAATACAAATGTTCTACAGATGGAATGTTAAAAAAACCAATGCCTCCACACAGATCTGGCTTTTTTTGGATAAGTAAAAGAATAAATGTGAGGATGGAGTAGTCTTGGGAATTACGGATAAACCAATGAGAAGAGAAATGTACACTCTTCTCTTGGAGGGAGGCAGTAGAGGTATTTTTAGCAGACAGACTGGGAATTTCAAGAGGAGTTAGGTGCCTAACTCCTATAGGGACCTCTGAAAATCCCCCCTCAGAGAGTGCTTTGAAATGTATATACAGTTTGAGAGGCTATATTAATTTTTCTGTGGAGCCCTTTCCCTTCTTGAAGGGTGCAGGTGCTGATATGAGAACATAAGAACATAAGAAAGGCCGTACTGGGTCAGACCAGAGGTCCATCTAGCCC
Organism: Pelusios castaneus; assembly: GCA_007922175.1. Classification (NCBI taxonomy): domain Eukaryota; kingdom Metazoa; phylum Chordata; order Testudines; family Pelomedusidae; genus Pelusios; species Pelusios castaneus. Next base: position 3,820,080 of record ML685782.1, read on the forward strand.
AGTATCTGTCTACCGACAGTGGCCAGTGCCAGGTGCCCGAGGGAGTGAACCCAACAGGCAATGATCAAGTGATCACTCTCCTGCCATCCGTCTCCATCCTCTGATAAGCAGAGGCTAGGGACACTATTCTTAACCCCTTTCTGGCTAATAGCCATTTATGGACTTAGCCACCATGAACTTATCCAGTTCCCTTTTAAATATTGTTATAGTCCCAGCCTTCACAACCTCCTCAGGTAAGGAGTTCCACAAGTTGACTGTGCGTTGTGTGAAGAAGAACTTCCTTTTATTTGTTTTGAACCTGCTACCTATCAGTTTCATTTGGTGACCCCTGGTTCTTGTATTATGGGAGTATTTAAACAACTTTTCCTTGTCCACTTTTTCCACATCCGTCATAATTTTATATACTTCTATCATGTCCCCCCTCAGTCTCCTCTTTTCCAAGCTGAAGAGGCCCAGCCTTTTCAATCGTTCCTCATACGAGGCACTCTCCAAACCCCTAATCATTTTAGTTGCCCTTTTCTGAACCTTTTCTAGTGCTAGAATATCTTTTTTGAGATGAGGAGACCACATCTGTACACAGTATTCGAGATGTGGGCGTACCATGGATTTATATAAGGGCAATAATACATTTGCAGTCTTATTTTCTATCCCCCTTTTAATGATCCCTAACATCCTGTTTGCTTTTTTGACCGCCTCCGCACACTGTACGGACATCTTCAGAGAACTATCCACAATGACTCCAAGATCTTTTTCTTGACTCGTTGTAGCCAAATTAGCCCCCGTCATATTATAGGTATAGTTGGGGTTATTTTTTCCAATGTGCATTACTTTACACTTATCCACATTAAATTTCATTTGCCATTTGGATGCCCAATCACTTAGTTTTGTGAGATCTTTTTGAAGTTCTTCACAATCTGCTTTGGTCTTGACTATCTTGAGTAGTTTAGTATCGTCTGCAAACTTAGCTACCTCACTGTTTACCCCTTTCTCCAGATCATTTATGAATAAATTGAATAGGACTGGTCCTAGGACCGACCCTTGGGGAACACCACTAGCTACCCTTGATGAGAACCTCATCAAGCTCAAGCCAGGAGAACAGCACAATGTCAGGAGACTGTGAAGAATGACAGGGATCATAGAATCATAGAATAATAGGGTTGGAAGGGACCTCACGAGGTCATCTAGTCCAACCCCCTGATAAAAAGCAGGACCACTCCCCCTAAATTACCCCAGCCAGGGTTTTGTCTAACCGAGCCTTAAAAATCTCCAAAGATGGAGATTCTACCACCTCCCTAGATAGCCCATTCCAATGCTTCACCACCCTCCTAGTGAGAAAGTTTTTCCTAATATCCAACCTTGACCTCCCCAGCTGTAATTTGAAACCTTTGCTCCTTGTTCTGTCCTCTGTTACCCTCGAGAACAGCCTAGCTCCCTCCTCTTTGGAGCAACACTTCAAGTAGTTGAAGGTTGCTATCAAATCCCCACTCAGTCTTCTCTTCTGTAGACTAAATAAGCCGAGTTCCTTCAGTCTCTCCTCATAAGTCATGTGCCCCAGCCCCCTAATCATTTTTGTTGCCCTCTGCTGGACGCTTTCTAATTTTTCCACATCCTTTCTGTAGTGAGGAGCCCAAAACTGGATACAGTATTCCAGATGCGGCCTGGCAAGTGTCGAATAGAGGGGAATTATCACATCCCTCGATCTGCTGGCAATACTCCTCCTGATGCAGCCTAATATGCCATTGGCCTTTTTGGCAACAAGGGCACACTGTTGGCTCATATTCATCTTCCCGTCCACCATAATCCCCAGGTCCTTTTCTACAGCGCTGCTACTTAGCCAATCAGTCCCCAGCCTGTAGCAGTGCATGGGATTTTTCCGTCCTAAGTGCAGGACTTTGCACTTGTCTTTGTTGAACCTCATGAGGTTTCTTTCAGCCCAGTGTTCTAATTTGTCCAAGTCTCCCTGGATCCTGTCCCTGCCCTCCAGAGTATCTACCATTCCCCCCAACTTGGTGTCATCCGCAAACTTACTAAGCACGCAGTCTATTCCATCATCAAGATCATGAATGAAGATGTTGAATAGAACCGGCCCCAGGACCGACCCCTGGGGCACTCCACTCGTTACCGGTTGCCAACCAGACATTGAGCCATTGATTCCTACCCGCTGAGCCCGTTGATCTAACCAGTTTTGGATCCACCTTACGGTTCACTCGTCCAGCCCATACTTCCTTAACTTGCCAATGAGAATGCTATGGGAAACCGTATCAAAAGCCTTGCTAAACTCAAGGTATACCACGTCAACGGCTCTTCCCGCATCCACAAATCCAGTCATCTCATCATAGAAGGAAATTAGGTTGGTCAGGCATGATTTGCCCTTGGTGAATCCATGTTGACTGTTCCTGATCACTCTATTTTCCTCCAAGTGTTTCAGGATGGATTCCTTGAGGACCTGCTCCATGATTTTCCCAGGGATTGAGGTGAGGCTGACCGGTCTATAGTTCCCCGGATCCTCCTTTTTCCCTTTCTTAAAGATAGGTACTATATTTGCCTTTTTCCAATCCTCCGGGACCATCCCCGTTCACCATGAGTTCTCAAAGATAATGGCCAGCGGCTCTGCAATCACTTCCCCCAACTCCCTCAGCACCCTCGGATGCAGTTCATCCGGATCCTGCTCTGGTATCTTTTACTTCAATGGATCCTCATAGCTTGGGGTCAGAATCTCCTGCTTCTTCCATGGATGGGCAAACCTGCCCCATTAATGAAAGAATTTGCCAAGAATTCCATGAAGGGCACCTCACAGACTTCACTTCCCCTTGGCTCCCTCCCATGGGTTCTGGCCCAACATCTTACATTCATACTGTACCTTTATATAACTCAGCACATAGATCCAAACCAGCTGAGGTAATTTTTGTGCGTCTATTTGTCTCTGTCCTTTGCACTTTCCATAAATTGCTTTCTAACAACACCTAACCCAGGAGGTGGCATAAACAGGATTAAAAGCTTTCAATGAAAATCCGACTTTGATCCCTTTAAACAGTTAGCTCTATGGAAAGCTTGGGTGGGGGCTGCTCTTGTTCCTTGGGAACGGGAGAGATGTACAGTACAGCATGTCAAGCTGAACAGCGATTTTCATTTTCTAACCTTATCCATTATAAATAAAACATCTATGAGATGCCTGCTGACAGGGAGCCTCACTTCTACCAGCTGTCAGAAACCACTCCATTAAATATAGGGGGAAATGCCGCAGATGGTCATGTAGTCAAATATTATGATTGGATTTTAAAAATGGGGCTGCCTAATTTCATGATGACTAATAAGGTTTGCAGCAATGCAAGATCACTTAATAAAGCTAATCCAATCTTTTGTCTCAAAGAGTGTATAAATCAATCACTTGCAGTCAGGAAGGAATCTACCCCTATACTCCCTCCCGCCTCCTATACAACAAATGACTAGATGCATCATGTGCTGAAGGGGTTATCTTTCTCTAAATCGCCAGGAATTGCCCTATTCTGGAAGGTAGATGGCCTAATGATCCTATCCGCTAACTCCTGCAATTAGCATATAGTCAGAGTAGTGCAGGGATTTAGACATACGTCTTCCATCAAGGCGAAAGTGTCTTGTTTGTCAGCATAGCTCACACTACTTTGAAAATCACAACGTATGCTCCTAAATCCACAGCAAGCAGCAAGTAATATGGGGAGCAATGCAAGCTGTTTCTATCAACCCTCTAACTCCCTTCAAGAAAAGAAAGCCAGTTTTGAGATAGGGTGAAGACATTTGGTTCCGGTGGTGTAAAACAGCATCAGTTGTGGTTTTGTTTTGCAAAATCAAACCAGAGGTCTCCCATGGGCTTCTTGTCTTTGTATTCAAACTAATCAAACAAAAAAATGCATTCTTCCAATAAATGATTTAGCCAAAAATAGCAAAATATATCAAATAGTTTAATCAATATAAAGTATTCTGCCAGCGCTCAGCTTTAGATTATAACCCTACAATCAGCCAGAGGAAGAGGCAGCTGCTGCATTGTCACACAAACAAGACAGGAATCAAAGTTGCAATTTGGAAACCATTTTTCCACAGTTCAGGGAGTAATTAAAGTCCAACAGGCTTTTTCCTGGTGTTCCATACTTCCCTGTCTGCACCAGTCAGTGCAGCTGAACTAAGAGTCTGCACATTCACTACACAGGAAAAGGAGAAGCAGCCTTAAGGCAGTTGTAACTCCAGACTCAGGCAATATGGATAGCCCAAGCAGAAATCTCCTTATACCCCTTTATTCCCCTGCATGGGCCCTCCAGGCTCATATCTGAGTTGCATGTCTCTTCTAGACTGTCAGCTGTCTGGTCCTACAAATGTTTCCCTCGAGATTTCCCACTTGTACAGCTCTGAGCACATTTGGCATTTGACAAATAATTACCACTCCCTAAGGAAAGGCTTCTCCAAGGATGAAGTAGCTATTTAGTTACATGAATAGCACTCTTACGTCAGTGCCGCAACAGAGACTTTCAGGGCAGATTCTGTCTTCAGACTATTTGGATAGTGCCTAACTTGTTGCTGGCATTACCAGAATAGAAACAATAACAACAATTAATAATAATATTCAGTACACAACTTTCTATCAATTCGCCATGAAGAAAGTACAGGTGATTAACCACTGGAAGGTAATAAGCATGGTCCCAGATGCAGACCTTTGCTATGTCTACACTTGCACTTTTAAGTCGACATTAACTAAGTCGACTTAACTAAGTCGACTTAGTGTGTCTACACTTAAAATTAAAGTCGACTTAAAGGGGAACTTACAAAGTCGACCTAGAGCGTCCACACTGGATACTCTAGGTCGACTTTGTGGGGCTAGGGGGACCTTCGGCAGGTCCACGGTGGCGGGGGGGGCACCCCCTGTGTGCAATGGGGCAAAGGGGGACAGGGACCTGGCTGGGCAGAACCCTGTGTGTGATGCTGTCTGGATTTAGGGAAGCATTTATGATATTATTTTCAATGGATATCTCATAAATGCTGTAATCCATAGGAACTATGTTATGTTTGGTATCAATAGAAAGGTAGTAGTTTGCTGGGAATGATTATATAGTTTATGTCTAGGAATTCTATTTCGATTAGAAGATAGGAATTTGATGTTATATCCATACTTTAACTTGTGTCATTCTGGAGGAATGTCTTAGATGGGAGGGTGTGAACAACCATTGTCTCCTTAATGTTTAGGAAATTTCAAGAAAGGGAAAAACAAGGATCTGGGGAATTACAGACCAGTCAGCCTCACCTCAATCCCTGGAAAAATCATGGAGTTGACCTACACAAAGCCGCGTCCACACTGGACTTTTATTAAGTCAACCTAAGCACTTCCTTAAGTCGACTTAATATGAGCTTAAGTCAACTTAACACCAACTCTGAAGGTCGACTTAAGCCTGAAATCGACTTAAAGCCAGCGTGGTTGGGGAATAGCGCTACGTCGACCTTATTAAGTCGACTTAAAGTCCGTGTGGATGGCTATGTCCACTATTAAGTCGACTTAACAAGGTTGACTTAAGTCGACTTAAAGTGTAGCCACTCTGTTAAGTCGACTTAACTTTACAAGTGTAGACATAGCCTTAGTGACCTCACCATGCCCAAACCCAGTGCCAATTAGCCATGCCAGCAAACCCAAGTGTTTGGTTTATAGTCCAAGCAGGGGACTGAGCATCAGGCAATCTGGACTGTATTTCCACAGATACCATTCATTTTATTTGTCACTATTGAATCTCTCTGTGCCTCCTTTTAGATACCTATATTATAAAGGGAGATGATTCCTGTAGGAGAATAAACTATAAAATGACACTTTGATGAATGAAGTCTTGGGACGCATGGACCTATCAAATTAATGGGTGGCATCACAAAAGGGGGACATGGACCAATCAAGGTAAATTTGGACACCAAAGAGGGCCAAGCCAATAGGTCCAAGTAGGGTATAAAAGTAGGAGCCCCAGAGCCCAGATTTCATGCAACCGAAGAGGTGACAGAGTCCTGCCATCAGCTGAGCTGTTCTGTTGCATTGAAAGCACAAATGCTGCCAGCATATCTGTTGCTATAGATGGCTTGCCATTGTGTTACTTTGCAATAAAGCCTAGCCTGGCACCTTTGGTTCTACAAAGACCCGTGATTGTGTTGATTTCTTCGATCATGAGTGTTACCTCAATTTACTTCTTGCACACAGGGCACACCTAGGCTCCAATTCACTGAGCTAACTGAGTTCTCACTAGGGATTTGAGCCAAAGTTAACTCAAAGCATTAACCAAAGGAACAACTTGGCTTAGGACCACCAGGCCAGCTCAGTCCCTGCTTAGAGGTCCAAGCCAGGATCCAGATGATTGGGCTAACAAAGTACCCACTAAAGATCTGAGCCAGGGGTAATCCTGAGAGACCATGCATCCAGAGACACACACACATGCAGCCAAACAGACATCCATGCTAGATGCATAACAACCCTGATAAGGACACTGCCCATGCGGAATACCACAATCCCTACCTCATAGAGGCATTAAAATGCCTAATAAATTAATGCTTGTAAAGTTCTTTGTGTATAGTACCATTATCAGTCATTTGAGAGTTTTCCTGGCATTAAAGTTACTGACTGTGGGTGAGTCTCTTTAAGGGCACATCTCATCTGGAAATAGCTTTTGAATATTGAATATTCTCTGCACTACAGAGACTATACCAGCATACCTAAAGCAGCATAGGTATGCCATTTTGCATAACTCAATAGTGTAGGCACAGCCTCCACTGACTGAAGAGGTTTTTCCATCACTCCAGGAATGTCATCTCCCTGAACAAAGTTAGCTACATCAATAAAGCATTCTTCCATGCTACAGCTCTAGACTGGGGATTAGATGAGCATAGCTATGTCATCTAGGGTTGTCACTTTTTCACACACACACCCCCAACCAACGTAGCTATGGTGACTCATGGTGAGGTCACTAAATGAGCAGTCATGTTTCTTTATCAAATTATGTCATTGGATTACATCCTCCACATGTTTCACAAGATCCAGGGATCAGCTCTTTCATTAAATAATTAAACTAAACTTATTCAAAATTGGAAAGAGTTGTAATAAACAAGGTCATATTAGAAATTAATATTCTCCTTGCATCCACTCTGGCAGGTCTAGCTTGATGGAGGAGTAGCCAGGAACTCTGGGAGGGGCCAATGTTCCCTCCAAGCTGATGATGCAGCTGAGCAAGAGATCATACTTGTTGTGAGGCATGGTGCCTCATGGGCAACAGTTTTTTGGTGCTGGCAGCATCAGCAAGCCTAAGAACCTTAAGTCAAAAGAAATGCATAAATGTTATCTTTTCGTTTCAACTTTCATTAAAATAAAATATTAGTTTACTATGGATTGGGTTGGAGAGAAGAAAAAGAGCTGCAGCCATCAGGCCGGGGAGATCCACAGCCAGGGCGATCGGGCTGGGACGAAGGGGAGAGCTGCAGCTGGAGAGATTGGGCTGGGGAGAAGGGGAAAGCCGTGGCTGGGGCGATCTGACTAGGGAGAGCCATGGCTGGGGAGAAGGGGAAAGCCATGGCTGGAAAGATCGGATTGGGTGACCTTAAATCGACCTTCAGAGCTGGTGTTAAGTTGACTTTATTAAGCCTTAAGTTGACCTTCAGAGCTGGTGTTAAGTTGACTTTATTAAGCCTTAAGTCGACCTTCAGAGCTGGTGTTATTAAGTTGACTTAAGGAAGTGCTTAAATCGACTTAATAATCGCCCAGTGTGGACACGGTGTTCTTTAGGTCAACTTAGCTTTCCTTAAATCAATCTAAGGCTCCAGTGTAGACGTACCCTTACTGAGCAAGGAAAAAAAATCTTCCTTTTCCTAGGCAGAAATAGAGTCTCTCCTGAAGCTATTAGCCTTGCCATACTAAATTATATGGACCAGAACCTCAACACATCAGTGTAGCTACACCAATTTATCCCAGGTGAGGCTCTGACCTCTACATGCCCATTCCCCTGAGTAATTTTTTTGTCACAAGGGCTGTAAAATATGATTAGTACTTACATCATCATCTTCATTATCAATCATCTTTATGAGAAGGGTGAGCAAACGGATTTTTTTTCCCTGGGCTAGTAAATTTCTAGGAAGAGTTTGCAATGGCTCATTAGAGATGACAACAGACCTAATTCTTCTCTCTCTTACACTGGTTTAAATCAGGAGTAACTCCTCTGAATTCAGTGGAGACACTCTGGTGTAAAATCAATGGAAGAGGAGATTCAGGCCTTCAGACAACATGTTACTGGATTACAAGTCAATAGGTTTTTAGGGTGATCATATTTGCACCAGCTGCTCCAATAAAATCAATGGCTATGTCTACACTGGCAAGTTAGGTCGATTTAAGGAGGCTTAAGTCAACCTAACTTAGTCCCTGTCCACACCAGGCTTTCATTAAGTCAACTTAAGAAATTCCTTAAGTCGACTTAATGAAAGGTTAGGTCAATTTAATAAGAACCGCCAATTAGGTAGACCTAATCCTTAAATCGACTCCTTAGGTCAACCTAAGCACAATGTGGATGCTTAAGTCCACTTTATTAGGTCGACCTAAGGGCAGTTAGGTAGATTTACTAAGTCCCCGTTCAGGGAAATCACTTTAGGTCAACCTTATTAGGTCGACTTAGCAAAGTCGATCTAACTTTTTGTAGTGTAGACATAGCCAATGTGCCTGATTCTCCACTGACAGGCACTTTGTGTATTAATTTATACCAGGGCAAAGTGAGTGTAAAATGCTAGAACTCAAGACAGTCGAGAACAAAACTCAGATGAAATTGCAATTGGTATAAGATCTGAATCAGTTCCACTGCTCACATCTTTTCAGGGGTGAGAAACTGGTTATAAACAAGGGAATTGTTTTAACAGATAATGCAAATAACCAAACACTGGAGTATAATGAAACGTGTACAGGACACTGTCCTTCTTAAGAAACCTCCTGAGTTAAATAGTCCCAAACAGATTGAACTCACTTCTGATCTCATTCACCAAGTAAATCAGGAGTACAAAAAATGAGATTACACTGGTGTAAAACAAGTTCATTGGAAATCACCATTGTCTATTAAATCTCATCCTTATTAGAAAACATTTCCCTGAAACATCGGATTGTTGTTACTCCCCTGAGTGGTTGCTTACAGCTTGCTTTGTTTTGATATGATGCGATAACAATCCAGTTTCCCAAAGTAAAATAAAAATCCATAATATTAAGTTTGCATACATTTTGTTGTACTGTAACAGTATGAAGTCAGTTTACTAGCTAGAAATATATGCCTATAATTTGGAGAGGTGACAAATATACAATATGATGCTACAAGTAATCATTTATTAGAATTTGACTGCAGAACATTGTGTATTTGCAGGCAGTTGTATGAAATTGTCACTCAAGTTTTAACGCACAAAGGTATATGAATGGATAGGAATAGAGAAACTAAGTGGCCTTTCTGGTTGTGCAGATAAACTTTAGACTTAATTTTCAGAGCTGCCAATGACATACAGTTCCTACAGACAGCACACGGCACTCTGGTGTCAAGAACTCTGAAAAATTAGTGCCTAAGGGGATGATTTTCAAGAGGGCTTCAGCAGTGCAAAGATCAGTCAGAGGAAGGTGTCCATTTCCAGTCCAGATTCACAGCCACAAACCCTCTCCTAGGCTATATCTACACTAGGGAATTAAGGTCAACTTTAAAAAGGTCGACTTTAGTAAGTCGACTTTGAGTCGACCTTATTAAGTCAACTTAGAGAGTCGACACTGGACTCCTAAGTCGACTTAAAGGGGCCCTTACTAAGTCAACTTAGAGAGTCCACACTGGACTCTCTAAGTCAACTTGTTTGCTCCAGGGAGAGCCAGCCCCACATGGGGCTGGCTCTCCCCGGGGCAGCAAGCCCCTGAGCGGTCCGGGCGAGAAGGGAGCGAGGAGCTCCCTTCTGCCCCAGACCACTTGGCTCCCTTATGCTTGGGACTTCCCACATCCCTGGCAGAAGAGAATCCTCCCAGCCTGGACCAATGTCCAATGCTGCTTAAGTCGACTTACGGAAACTGCAGTGTAGACGCAGCTTAAGTCGACTTAATTTACCAGTGTAGACGCAGCCCTAGAGAGGTTCCTAACCAGGTCAGTCATTTTACACACACACACAAGGAGGAGAGTATAAATAATTAAATATTTATTAGAACATGAAAATTAAAAGCTGTGTCTCCTACTACATGGTGAGGTCCCATACTGCTGGGCTAGAGAGTCTGTTTAGCCCATACTTTCAGACCCAATGACTTGTTCAGTACTTACACAACATGGAACAGCCTTATTAGAAGAAAGTCTTGCCCTGTAATAACAAACAGATTAGTGGTGGGGGCACTCTTTTGGTACGTAGGAGACTCAACTTCAAATCCCATCTGCCTATCAGGTAGAATGGGGAATTTGAACTTAGGTTTTCTACAGTGTAGAAAGAGGATGACAGGGAGGAAAATGTTCTACCCCTTTGTGGGTAGAGCCAGCCAGGCTGTGCCTGCCCCCGTGCCGGAAGCAGTGGGGTAGGACAGGAAGTTTAAAAAGTAGACCCAGAGGCTCAGTTGGGTGACAGCCAGAGAAGGGAGCCAATGCCTTTTGGCTGCTACTGAGCTCTGTGCCTGAGGTGGAGCTCTGTCACTCCGGGGATGTGTTGGGACAGCTGACTGACTACTAGCCAGGTGAGCTACTGGGAGTTCTACTTGCTGTGTATCCTGGGGTAATGGAGGAATCCCAGGACACAGAGGTACATTGAGGAGGGGCTGTAGGAAGTAGCCCAGGGATACCAAACAATAGTCTGGTTGTGGTGGTGTTAATAGAGTTCAGGTGTGTTTTGGTGGGATCCCTGCAGGCCAGTGGTGGAACCATTTGCCACTGTTAGTCCCCTGGGCTGACACCTGGTAGAGTAGGGTAGGCCTGAGTCCCCCTGTAGCTGTCCCTCTTACCCCCATTCCCAGTGGTGGCCACCTACCCGCCTTGGGCCAAGAGGTCTGCATTTGTGCGCCATCTGACTGAGCCTGGAGGCCAAGCAAAAGACTGCTCCGCCCTGCCCCAAGAGTCAGAGCCCCTTAGACTGCTAATTTCCCATTAAACACTGCTTTGACAGACATACAGTAGCAAGGGGGCATGGCCTTCCTATGAGACAGACTGGGAAAGGATGGCCACAGACCCCGCCATACAGTCTGCATAAGTGTTCTAACCAGTGGGCTGTAAAGAAGAAGGTTGGCATCTCCTTGTCATTCTGTACCAGGTTAGGTGTGCTCTGAATGCGTCTCCTGCCTCAGGGCAAGACAGGCAATGGGGAACGCCTAGTTTTGAATCCCACTGAGTGAGTTGCTTGATGTTATTAGATTTTAAGCAGCTGTATATAGGTACCTTAGTAGAAACATAGCCACCCAAGACTTAGGCAGCAGCTGAACAGGGCGTTTGTGAATGCCGGTGGTACCTAAATGTTGGACATAGGCACCTACCTGCCACTTTAGGAGCTTAAGTCCCCCTTGGCAATCTTGCCCTAAATGTCTATGATACAATTAACAAGACAATAACAAGTGTGCAAAATTATGAATCATATTTAAATCACATGAGCTGCATAAAAGCTCGTTGTGAATATATAAACATCTGTTCAGGCAAACACACTGTTCTGAATGAAGATCTTATTTGGAAAATATTATTCATTCACTCTTAATTGATTTCTCCTACTGAGAAAGTCAGTTCATGTTCTTACCTCTACAGATTGACTGCCGTGTTGTTCAGTGGCTACTGCAGCGTGGCAGGTTGTTGTGGGCTCCGTTAAACACTGTGAGCCAAATCTTATTAATATATATACAGATATTTCTAATGTGCCCATCATTATGGCATCTAGGCTTATTGGCTTCAAGACTTTGTATGTGCATTTCTCTCCACTCATGGTCTGATACAAACCATTGGTGCAGCTGCATGGACACCTTTATCCCCTCAGTCATGTCCTCTCAATGCTCCTTATTCTAAGGCTGAGGAAGAAAAATAAAAAGGGTGCCCCCTCCCCTAAATATGCCTGCCTTTAATATCTCCTGGACCAAACCAATCTTTACTTCCCACCCCCTACCCCTCGGCCTCCTTCTTGGCCAGCCTGCTCCTTGGCTGCTGCAGCTAACAACACTGCGAGTGGGAGGAGAAGAAGGTGCCGATCTACCACATTTCCTTCTCCCACTCTGCAATAGGGGTGCCCCTCTGCCACCACTTGAGGACTATAGAGCATGGTGGGGCAGAATAACAGCGAGCACTGGGTGGGGTGGAATGGACACAAATTATGGCTATGTCTACACTTGCAAGTTAGTTCGAATTAAGCTTCCTTAATAACTTAAGCCTTAGCCACACTTGGCTTTCATTAGTTGGAATTAAGGGTTTCCTTAATTCGAACTAATAAATTCGATTGCTTAGTTCGAACTAACCCTTAATTTGAAATGGTTAGTTCGAATTAAGTTCAATGTGGCCATATTAGTTCGAACTAACTGCTCAGTTCAAACTAATCAGCAAATTGACCTTCATGCAACTGACTAATTCAAACTAAGCAAGTGCCCTGCATGGACATGGCTAGTTCGAACGAGCATTCTAGTGGGGCCATGCTAGTTTGAATTAAGTTAATTCGAACAAACTTAAAATTAGTTTGAATTAGTTAGTTCAAATTAACTAATTTGAACTAGCTTTTGTAAGTGTAGACAAAGCCTATGAGACTAGCCTAGAATAGAAAACCTGATGTCTCCATTGTAACCATGTCTGTATGGCAAACAATAGTATGTTTCAGTCTCAGTCGGTTGAAATAATATTACCTGAAGTTAGAAAGATGCTGGTGAGGTAAGAACAAAACAAATGGGGCTTTATAAACTCATTAGATAGGTAAGTGTTGTCATATTCAACTATTCACTTTAAAACAATTAATACTTATTTGTATTGTATTTATATTTGTATTGTATTTACTAAATTCTCTCCCCCCACAAAATACTGTGCAGAATGCTTTGTACAGAATGCCTGGCTGCAGCAGTGTGTTATAGGACATAAATTCACACTTTCACTCTCACTGAACTAAAGAGGCTATCTAAATCATTCTTCCAGCAATTACCTCCTTCTGCCTATTTTGTAATATAGTTTTGCAGTGTACTTGCAGCTACAAATGGAGCTTTCCAGCTAGACACAAGTAATAGATCCTCAAACCCAAGACAAATCAGTTACACCCACAGTGCTGGGATTTGTCACCATGCTCTAACGCAATTACAAACGGGTCTGTTCTACTGTAACACATGCTTGGGAAATGTGAATTATCTTGGGAGCAGGCTTTGAAGGGAAGTTTACGTTACTGAGCCTACTCAGTGAAACACGGTTATAGTCACCACAGAAGCTTAAACCCTCCCTTCCCATTTCCTTTTCAACCACAGTAGCTGAGGATGTCCTGATGTTTCAGTCATAAAGATTCAGCTGGTGATTCTGCCCTTCACTTCACCCTGCTGATTCTGGGCCATCACTCAAGAGGACAGGCTTTCAATCCTTCATCTACTCTACACTTCCACAGGCTAAGAGCTACAACACCTACTGACAGGGAAAACAGCCTGTAATACAGATTGCTTTCATTTTTTTTGTCTCGCGCTTCCCTCACCTCTGCAGTGTCCCTTCCTCGGTATCTGAGGGCCCTACTCTGATCTGTTTTGAAACTTTTATACACAGAATATATCTGACACAAATCCACATAACAAGGCAATGAAAAGTAAGCCACCCAAAAATGTATCCCTTCCATCCAAATACTGCTCCAACTAACATCTGCTATAGGCCACACACCATCCTCCCTAACAATTCTATCTATCTTCTCAGGTACTTACAGAGCATCTCTGCCCTCTGTACTATTGAAGCACCTCAGGGTCTTTAATGTAATTATCTTCACAACAGTCCTGTAAAGAGGGAAGTGCTGTTATCCTTATTTATAGATGGGAAACTGACTCAGGGAGACACTAAGGTCTTGTCCATACTGAAAATACTGTGTCGATCCCCACAGATCGATGGAGCAGGATCTATTGAGCGGCCAGTGTAGACCCGCTCAGTCGATCCCGGAAGTGCTCTCCCATCGACTCAGTGACTCTACCCCTTCAAGCAGAGTAATGCTGCATCAACGGAAGAGCATTGCTGTTCAACGCAGCCAAGTAAAGACAGAGAGGTAATTGAGAGTAACTAAGTCAATGGGATATATGCATTCTGCGGCACGCAGATTGCCTATCTCCCGTCAACTTAGCCCTGAAGTGTAGACTAGGCCACACTGACTTGTCCAAGTGCATACAGGAAGTCTGTAGCAGATCAGAGAGCAGAACCCAATTCCCTAAAGTCACAGGCCAACACCATAACCACTAAACCATCCTTCTTCCTTTAAAGGAGCCTTCAGACACCCTTTTAACAAATTGCCTAATACTAAGTCATATCCAAAACTGCTGGGATAGGGTGGTGTGGTAAAGGGGAAGAGCCACAAGAAAAAATCTGGGCTGTTTTGGAAAGAGCTTCCTAAAGAGGTGCAAGAGGTCTGGAGTCCCTAGGGTACAGGCGAAGTTCAGAGTGTGTAGTGGTGGTTTTGCAATTACAGCACCATGTAAAGGAGTAACTGACATATCTTCTTAAGTGACTTGACTCCACTTCCTTGTTTTTGTGTCTGATGTATTTCATGAGAAACAACTTCTACCTGTTTCACATCAGCACTCTTTGTGCATGAATTGATATCCTACCACTCCCTGCCACCGCCAGGCATTCTGTATCCAGCATTCTGCACAGTATTTTGAATGTATAATTTAATGGTGGATTGGCTGTTTCTAGCGTGTGCACAGAACCTGTTGATTTCCCCAGCATTGCATGGAAGTGGGGTTGCCCCTCTCTCCCAAACAAACCCGCTTCTGGATATTGGAGATCACCACCCTCTGTTTATGACATGTCTGATTGGGTGGAGCCAAATATTCCTAGAGAGGCCTCTTTTTATTCCTTCAGCCCTCTGAGCTAGTCTACATTTAATTTGGCCCAAAAGCTGATACCATTACTCATAGAGAATAGCACCTTACTCCTCGAGGTGTCTCAAACTTCAGGCTACCCCCTTGCAGAATAAGGTATCATTCAGTATGAGTCCAGGTATCCAAATATAGGCCCCAGTTCACCAAAGCACTTATGCACACGATTGACTTTAAGCACATGCTTGCTTAAGTCTCCCCATGGGCTTACATCCCAAAGTGCTTTGCTGAATATGAATTCCTGCTGTCTCAGCTTCCCAAAGAATTCCCATAGACTCACATGGCTTAAATACGTTCCCTTCTTGACACCTGGATTATTAACAAAACAGAACAGTTTCATTCAGTCCAGATCTTCCCACACAGTTTTCAGGTCCTTCCCAAACCCAAGTCCTGCAGCCTGGCCTTTTCTAAAGCTGCTTTCTGCTGAGGTGGCTATTCCTGATTCCTGCAGGCATTTTCCACCTGGCTAGTACAAACAGCCCAATTCAAGGCCCTTCCCTTTAACCTGGCTGTCCCATCTTTGGGCCAGCTGCCCTCAGGTTGCTGTCCTATGACACTGGTCATCTGAACTAAGTGCTGACCAGAGCTCTGCAACAGTGCACTCCCAAGGCATACACTCCCAAGGCCAGATGCCTGGTATGGATGGACTGAAAGATTTTGCTAAATTAGGTCCAGAGGCCTTTATAATTTCTTTCAATTTCCCTGTGGAATGAAATATTACAAGGCTGTTCTCTGTACAGAGGTACCTTCACCTTTTTTTTTTAATTCACAGAGTGATATTTCTTAAAGAATTCTGCATAAGGAAAGGATTTTTTAAAATCTATCTGAAACATTGTTTATTACATAGGCACTTGTGGGGGGATGAGACGGGAAAGATTTATATTTTTATATAAACTAGTAAATAGCTCTGTGTGTACAATACATTTCCATTAAAGAGTTCTGCAATGGAGAAACAGTTACTTAAATGAAACAGTAAATAGTTCTATGTATAATATACATTCCCATTAAAGATTTCTGCATCACAGAAGCAGTTTTCTTTAAGTCAAAGAGTAAATGTTTTTGTGTATGTAGTACATTTCCATTAAGGAGTTCTGGAAGGTAGAGTTCTGTTTTGGTTTTTTTGAAGACTGCAGTGATTTTTTTTATTTTCCTGCATAAAAGCTGCATGAGCATTGATGAATTTTGTCTAAAGCATGGTTTATTTGTGAAAGAGCCGGCAGTCATGACTGGAGTGGAGTGTGGTCCCATGGCACACTTTTCCCTTGTGGTTTTACAACCCTAAATATATTCTCTCTTTAAGGGTCAATACAGCTACACTCATGATATACTAAGGCATCTGGCATTATAGGGTTAAGCTAGATTTTTCAGAACTCCCTAAAACACTTGCAAATAGATTTTCTTTTTTCTATCAAAATATGCAGACTACATAATTGTGTGTTTAAAGGCTGGACTGGGATGAGCCACATAACTGACATGTGGCTCTGCCACTACTCCTTCCCCCACTCCCTTTACATGCATAACAATGAATATTTATAAGGCCCTTTTGGAAAATTTTATTATTCATTGTTTTTACTGTAGTAACATCTAGGAGTCCCAGTCTTGGATCTGGAAAGCATTGTGCTAGGTGCTGTACAGAAAGATTGTCATTTGCCCTGGAGAGCTTACAATCAAAGCAGCTAACTTGTAGGATGTCCCCATAGGATTGTGTGGACAGAATGTCATCACCAGTCTGAATGTGCAGAAAAGTAGGTGCATGAATACAGAACATCACCAAATTTGTAATTCCTTTCCGACTGAATGCATTAATTGATGACTTGCTAACTCTTGTAGACATGGCTTGTCTGAGAAGATAAGCATTCTGGCTTTGCTCAGTGTCACTTTTTCACGTAATTGAACATAGCACAGTGTGACTGACTAAAGCATTCGCATGCAACACTCTACCAATGGCATGGTTACAGGAGGCAGCGTGTGGGAACAAGAGCAAATGGAAAGAACGGGAGCGTAGGTGTCAGTTGGATGGTGAAAGAGCCATTACTGTGCTGTCGTGCCTGGCTTCTGTTACAGAGACTGAGGAATTTAACTTCATATGTTCTTGACTTGACTCAGTCACAGGCTGTAACTTCATATTAAAATGGAAGAAAATTCCTACCAATTGAATATGTAATAATGATAGAAATGGAAATACAGCAGGGAGATTGTTAGATCATTTTTGTTTATTTCAGTTTAAAGTCTTAAGCCACAATCCTAGAATTACCCTTTATTTTCAGTATATATATTTTGTATGTCTAGAGTTTGGACTCAGGATCAAGCCTAAACTCCCATCTATACACAAATTGCACTAACCTAGGCTATGTCTACACTTGTTAAGTCAAGTCGATTCCGTTAAGTCGACTTAACAAGGTTGACTTAAAGTTGACCTTAAGTCGACTTAACAGAGTGTCTACACTGTAAGTCGACTTAAGTCGACCTTGTTAAGTCGACTTAACAGAGCCTGTAGTGTAGAAATAGCCGTCCACACTGGCTTTAAGTCGACTTAAGTCAACCTTATTAAGTCGACTTAAGCCTTAAGTCAATCTTCAGAGGTGGTGTTATTAAGTTGACTTAAGCTGTTATTAAGTCAACTTCAGAAAGCGCTTAAGTCGACTTAATAAAAGCCCAGTGTGGACGCGGAGTTCTGTAGTAAACTAGACCTTCCTTGAGTCGACTTAAAGCCCCAGTGTAGACACACCCTTAGGGCTCAGAACCAGGGTCCCAGTACCCACCCACGCACGCTGCAGCCCCTCCTCCCACAGCGAGCCGAAGGCAGTGGGGCGGGCCAGGCCAGGAGGGCTATGCCTGGCCCCTGGGTTGGCCCTCCCCGCCCCCAAAGGGGAGCAGACAGCCCCAGGGGCGGAGCACGTGGGGCCCAGCCTCTGGGCCGGCCTGCCCTCTGCCACAGGTGCCTCTGGGACCAGAGCCGGCTCCACCCCTCACCCGCAGGCGGCCTCAGACTCCCAGCCCTGGCCCGGCTCCCACCCGCAGGCAGCCTCAGCCTCTGGGGCTGGAGCCGGCTCCCCGCACAAGAGGTGGCCTCTGGGGCCTGGGCTGGATCCGGCTCCCTGCACCAGCAGCCTCGGCCTGCCAGCCCATGACCGGCTCCCTGGGGGGCGGAGCGGGCCATCGGCCCGCCATGCTCCCCTCCAGCATGGGGGCAGAGCCCCGCTTTGGCCAATTGGCCCTGGGCCCTGCTCCCCCCATGGGACGGCCCTGCAGTGCCCCACAAGGGAAGAGAGTCTAAGCCTGAGTTTGAACCCTATTTCTTTACAATGTAGACGCACCCCATTGAAAGAGCACCAAAAATATCTCACAATCCCACTGGCTGACTTTGTCCTCTGGACAGTCAAGTTTTCCTAGCCTGCTCCATGAACAAAGGGCTAAAGCAGCCACATTTGCAGAATATGATAAAAAGTCTGGGACATGGGTAGTTGGGCTCAGGCCCACATAATTCAATGTAGACACTGGACCCCCAAGTTGGTACCCAGGGTTTAACACTTCCTAACCTAGGGTTACAAATGAGTACAGATGTTAAAGCCCTAGATTAACAAACATAAGGTCTGTTACCTAGAGGTCCGCTAACCCAGGGATTACATTGCAGTGTAGACATGAAAATGCTAAATAGAAAAGAAATAGGTACTGCAAACACAGCATATAACATTTTCTGAGGGCTGAATTCTTCTTGCTTGATTGACATGAAAATCCCCTTGGCCACATTTGTATCTCAGCTACACTGGTGCAACTCCAGAGAAATGCCACTGAAATCTATAGCATTATTTAAGATTTGCAGTTGTGTAACTGTAAGCCAGGCCACCTGGGCCTCTGGCTTCTCCTTCTGCCTCGGGCCCCTCAGGCGGGGCAGGCAGGCAAACAAGCTGCTCCTAAGTCCTCACGCAGGAGGCATGACTCAGGGCAAGCTGAGGCTCCTGGTTGGGTTCCAGGAGGGGGGAGGCAGGGGGACATAGGCCCACCCGACTCCATTGCATCCCAGCCCAGGTCCCTGTCCGTGGCAGACGGGTCTACCATGGGCCCAGCGGGAACCCCATCAGGGCACGGTAACTCCGGCTCGGGCCTAACGGAGTCAGGACTAGCCTCCAAGTCCCCTGGGCCACTTCCTGCCCCCACCCCTGCTCTGGGTTCCCGTCCCCGTCGTCCTCCGGGTAGTCGCCCAATGGAAGGTTGCATAGGCCCTCAACGTCGTCAGCTGAGGGCAATTCTTCCAGGTCACAGCCAGCCTCCGGGGTCAAGTCCTCCTCACAGGCCAGGGGGAGCTCTTCTAAGTCACAGGCTGGTGGGGCTGGGCCAGGGTCTGACAGCTCCGCGGTCCTCAGGGGTAGGGGCAGATCCAGGAATTGCTCGGGGTTCAGGCCACGGTGCCGCAGTCCCGGTGGGGTCCAGTCGGCCATCGGGGCCCCAAGCTGCAGGCAGGTCTTCGGCCGGACAGCAGTCAGGCTGGTGCTGGGAAGGGAGCAGAGAGACACCCTTCCCCTTCGGCTGCCTCCTCCCAACTGAGGACCCAGCCTTCCCTTTTATACTTCCCATCCCACCCTGCTACTGGCCTGACTGACAGGCCACCTCTGGCTCTGCCCACGCTGGGGCCGATGGGCTCGGCTGTCTACCTCTGAGGGAGGCCACACTCCCTCACTACAGTAACTATCAGCTGAATTATTTATTGGTGTCCCTGGCACAGATCAGGTCACTCAAAGACCATCTAAAAGATGCATATAGAGAAGACAAGGAGAAATAAATACTCAGAGAAGCAGATATATTGGCTCAGTAATGTTTTACTGATTATAATTATTAATCACCTGTTAGCCAGAGGAATCTGCTTTTCCCTGGCCAGATGACTGGGGGCTGGGATCAGCAGGGAAAAGGAGCGGATCTCCTTTCCCCTGCTGACCCCGGCCCCTAGCTGGGCAGTGGGCCCAACAGAGGACAGAAATGGTGCATTCCTGTCCTTGCTGATCCCAACCCCCAGGAACGTGCTGCTCCTGCCACTGGCCAGCCCCGCTGCCCAGGTTGGGGGCTGGGATCAGCAGGGGAAAGGAGCATGCTTCTCCTGACCCCTGCCAGCTCTGTTGCCCAGCTTGTGGGGGGGGGGCAGAGTCAGCAGGGGAAAGGAGCGGATCTCCTTTCTCCTGTTGACAAACCCCCACCCCTCCACACTGCTCCTGCCAGCCGACTACAGGCACCTTTTTTTTAAAAAAAAAAGAAAAAAATACTTGCTTGTAGCACTGTGGAAGAAGTCAGATTTTGGGAGGAGATAGTACAGTAGGATTATTGATATAGTAATGCAATTAGGGTTTAGCATACAAGAATGGTCATACTGAAATGGGTCAATGGTCCCTCTAGCCCAGTTTTCTGTCTCTGACAATGGCCAGTGCCAGATGCCTGCTAGGGAATGACCAAAACTGAGCAATTTCAAGTGATCCCATCCCCTTCTGTCCTGTCCCAGCTGCTGGCAATTGGAGGTTTAGGGACAGCCAGAGCATAAGTTGCATCCCTGACCATCTTTGCTATAGCTATTGATGGACCTATCCTCCATGAACTTATCTAGGTCTTTTTTGAATCCAGTTATGCTTCTGGCCTTCACAACATCCCAGGGTAACAAGTTGCACAGGCTGACTGTGCATTGTATGAAGTGTTTTCTTTTGTTTGTTTTTAAAACTGGTGCCAAGTAATTTCATTTGGTTATCTCCCGTATTTGTGTTATGTGAAGGGGTAAATAACACTTCCCTATTCACTTTTTCCACCCTATTCATGATTTTATAGACCTTCAGATAACCCCACTTAGTCATTTGTACCTCATGGTTCATGTAATACGGACTTCAGTACAATCACGGGCTCTGACAATGACCTCGTCAAAAAGATGCCAGTGTTCAGAAAGTGGATGTTTCCAAATGAGACAGAAGCAGTGATCTCTGGGGCTGCGTCTACACTGGTAAATTAAGTCGACTTAAGCTTGCTTAAGTCGACTTAATTTACCCTGCGTCTACACTACACTTTGCTTAAGTCGACTTAAGGAAAATAAAGTTGACTTAATGAAAATTAAGTCGACTTTATTAAACCTGCTTTTTACTCGACCTAAGGCTTAATTCGACTTTTTAAAGTCGAATTAAGCCAGTGTAGACGTGGGGTAGCCCTAAGTCGACTTAGGGCTACCCCAGGAGTACACCAATGCCCTCCCTGCCAGGAGGGGCACACGGGGGAGCCTGGCGTGTCCCCCAAAGGGCAGGGCAGAGCCTGTGTGATGCTGTCTGGATTTAGAGAAGCATTTATGATATTATTTTCTATTCATATATCCTAAATGCCCTATAATCCATAGGAGCTATGTCATGTTTGGTATCAATAGAAAGGTAGTAATTTGCTGGGAATGATTATATAGTTTATGTCTAGGAATTGTATTTGGATTAGAAGTTAGTTTAGATAGGAATTTTGTGTTCTATCTATACTTTAACTTGTGTGATTTTATGGAAATGTCTGAGAGGGGCGGGTGTGTCAAACCATTGTCTCCTTAATGTTAAGGAATGTGCCAGGTGATATGGGCCCATTGTGTCCTTAATGGCTCATCAATTTACTCCCTGGGCCCATTGTAGCTGGAAAATTCCTAAACATCAAGGACACAATGGTTTGACACACCCGCCTCTCTCAGACATTTCCATAAAATCACACAAGTTAAAGTATAGATAGAACACAAAATTCCTATCTAAACTAACTTCCAATCCAAATACAATTCCTAGACATAAACTATATAATCATTCCCAGCAAATTACTACATTTCTATTGATACGAAACATGACATAGCTCCTATGGATTATAGAGCATTTAGGATATATGAATAGAAAATAATATCATAAATGCTTCCTTAAATCCAGACAGCATCACACCCTGCCCACATGCCCTGCCAGGGTCCCTGTCCCCCTTTGCCCCATTGCACACAGGGGGTCCCCCCCCCCCCCCCGCCACCATGGACCTGCCCACGGTCCTCCTAGCGCCACAAAGTCGACCTAGAGCATCCAGTGTGGATGCTCTAGGTCGATTTTGTAAGTTCCCCTTTAAGTCGACTTTAATTTTAAGTGTAGACACACTAAGTCGACTTAGTTAAAGTCGACTTAAAAGTGCAAGTGTAGACATAGCCTGGGAGTCCCTAGTCACAAATCTCCCTGCAGGGGACAGGCACATGTTGGTGGTCTTGCACTGGGACTTACAAGGCAGAAGCACAATTAGACAGCTGCAGCCATCACAGAGCAATCATCCTTTTCAAGATCCCCTCTGCTCACTCTGAATCGGGAAGGGACTAGAAAAGGTACCATAACCATAGGCCACTTCATACTCCCCCTCCTGCTCCGACTGGATGGCTCTGTCCAGTGGGATTACTCTACATACAGTCAGAGCATGCAAAGCGAAGTAATAAAGTTCACCATTTGGAATAATCACACTCTCAAGGGGTTCCTGAACAGTGACTGTACTGAAAGAACTGCCACAATAGCTAGGAAACTTGCAAGATGCTGCCCTAAATGAGACCCATTGGGAAGATGGACAATTCAAAGAAGGCGTCAATACCTCCTTTTAGAAAGGCAAGCTATCTGAAGAGAGGCATATTCATAGAGTTAGTTTTGCCATTAAGAACACGATTGTTGGTTCGTTTTTAGAACTCCTTATGGATATTAACAGACGTCTCATGACTCTGTGTCTTAAGCTTAGTAACAAGCGGTATGACACAGTCATTGGTGCCTATGTTTCCACACAAGATGATGACTAAGGCAACAAGGAGTAGTTATATTGTCCTTTTGATGTGGAGATCTAGATTAATGAGTGGTGCTAAGACTTGATTTTAGCTTCACAATAGCCTTGTCTTCCTTGAATGCTCCTTTAGCACCTTGATCACCTTGTGCCCTCTCTAACTTTTCAATAAGCTTCCTGCTTCTCATGTATTTTTTTTTTTAATTTCTCTTCGTTTGTGTGTCCTTAGTAGTCGCTCTTCAAATCCTTTCTTGTCCTGCCTTGATATACTTTTACCCTTGGCTCACCAGATTTTATGTTCCTTTCTATTTTCCTCAGTTGGAATTTATTTCCAATTTTTAAAGGATGATTTTTTTGCCTGTAACCACCTCTCTACTCTTTCATGATTACTAAAAACCTTAGCTCCGCAAGCCATAGATGTGATACATTTTCATTGCTGTACTGTGGAGAATCAAAAGTAAAAGGAAGAAACCTTTCTATTACAACTTACTCAGTTGTGCAAATGAGACTGACATTCAAATTCATTTTCTGATTTATCTGCAAAAGGTGTCAGTAGCAGGTTGTCTCAGCTCTTTATAAGAAAATTTATTTTCTCAGATGTTTTAATCTCTATAAAAGACTTTCTCTGGGCAGAAATTTGCACTACAAGTCTAGGAATAGTTTCATTAATATATAAAATAAAATTATGTAAAGTGCAAGATGAGGACAATGAAAACAAAAATAAAACAGACTTGGTTTCAAATTAGTTATAACAACCTAGAAATTCAGGCCAGGCCCACTGAGGGGTTTGTGAATGTCCTGCACGAACCTAGGCCCAGGTTTTGAGCCACCCTGGTCTGATTTATGGTTTCATAGTGAAGGAACAAACAACTTCTCTCTGACATGGTGCCTGCCCACAACCAGCTGAACCATGGTAAATGAAAATGGCAGATGTGCTGTGTAACCTTACAATTCAGTCTTTAAGGTTATATCCACACTGCAATGTAAGCCTGGGCTTAAACTAAGGTTAAACCTCTCTTGCATCTACACACAAATCTCTCAAACTTACGCTCAGACCTAGGGTCTTGGAACCCTGTAGGGCAGGAGAGTTTGAGCCGAAGTCAAGCCAGCATCCAGAGTTCGAGCCCTATTGTTCTGCAGTGTTGATGCAATACCCCCACAACTCAGGGTCCTGATGGGCTGCCAAATGTATCCCACAATCCCATGGGCCAACTTCCTTTCTATCCTCAATCTCCAATCAGCTCCAATGAAATGGAGGCAGCCCCTGTTGATTTTCTCCAGCAACTTAATAAGCCAGAGTTTAGCCATTCTAACCTGCAAACACACCATCAGAGAGCCTTTTGTGTTTGCAATGGAGAGGGATAAAAAAGTCTTTTGCAAAGCAAGCTGCTTCATGGTCACTGGAGCTCAGCCAGATATTAGTAAATCTCTAGTGCGAGGCCACCAAAACAGTGGACTTCAGTAAAAATACCAGGAATCGCCATGCATAGCAGCAAACAGGGAATAAGCTGGCAGCTTTGCAAATGGACTGGATCGGTGACCAGTGAAGGGAACAGATTAAGTGATTCAAGACTCAATAAAGGAAAACCATGGACCAGAACTATGCCTCTAGCAACTCACACATGCACATTTTATAAGCATTTTGCCTGAGTGCTGGGTACGGCACTGAGCACAGCACATGGTGACCCAGTCAGCCAAGGTGGCACACTGCTAGAGAACAGGCAGTTATGGGAACCAGCACCCAATGAAGACAGTGAAGTCACTCTGTTGCTGAAATCGGGCCCTGACCAGGTTTTGGAGCAGCAGCACATCCTGAGACCATGCTAAGAAGATCTGTTTGATGTTCAACCCCTGAGGAACAGCCCACTGCAGAGACTGCAGGAGACATGGCAGGGACAGAAGCTGAGCTTGATAAGTTTCTGGTTCCATTTTAAATCCTGTTAATAAGATAATGGGATGGATTTCCATTCTAGGAACAAATGCAAAAGTTATTAGATGCCCCTGATAATGGTGGATTGTATCCCAACAGCTTTGCTCATATACCTCACCACATGGAGCTTGGAAAGATGACCAGAAAATTCAAACAGTAAAAACAGTCTGAAAGTGAAATTTGATTTGAGAAGACTCAGGGATTTTTTTGCTAAGGCATACCCATGTCTTAAAAATAGCAACCTCACACTGCCTATAAGATCATTGTTCTCGAACCATTCAGCAGTGTAGCCAGCCTCCTAGCAACAGTGAACAAGGAAAGGGGAAAGGGAAAGGGAAAGGGAAATGTGTTCTATTTACAAATCCAGTCCATTTCAGCTAGAAGTAGTCCATGCAGAGATGACTGGTGTTTGAAATTTTGGCCACAAATTACCAAAGGGGAAGACCATAAGGAGGATAGCTGTGAAGTTCTATGTGATCACATATAAGCATCATAGCTAAGCCCTGTAGAAATTAACACATCATCCTGTGGGTTCCCTCATGAATTCTGACCCAATCCTGAGTGCTGATAACTAAAAACGTTTCCTGAAGCAGAAACTACAGATCACTGAGCACATTTCAGGGAGGTAAGTATTTTCCAAGCCACCTAAGTAACTGACCAGCCACACCATCCCTAGATGTGCTGTTCAGTCACTGTGCATTGATTACTTTGGCTGTATACACAATTTCCCACCGGCAGCTTGAGATAACATCTCCCTTTTCCGGTGGCGCACTACAAGAATTGTTATGATGGAAGGCCTGGAGAAACAGCATTTAATTTTGTCCAGAAATAATTGTGATTTACAGTCTCAATAGAAACTGAAGCGTAGCATGTGTCTGATTGATTGTGTGGGTATACATTGTCCCCATGTATTTTATATAGTTCACATGGGGACAAACAGAGCTGTCTTCCTTCCAGTAGGCAGTGGAGAAGTGTGTAACAAAGACAATGTAAATTAAGCTCTCTTCATCCATTCCCTGGAAAGGAGGGGCCGAGTCCCTGAGTAGCAGTGCGGGGAGATGGTTCTAAGAAAGAAATACATACACCTAGAACTGTGATGGACAGTAAGTGATGGAGAGCGGGATGCAGGAGGTGTTGAGGGTGAAGTGGCGTGGCTGGGGTGGTACATGGGACAGGGACAGGGGTGGGGCCTGGGTTAGCCATGGAGCTGCCTTGCCCGGAGGAAGCTCCAAAAACCGCCCATGGGTTTGGAAATAGGCTACTGTCTCCATCTAATGTGCCTCGGGACCAGATTATAAAGTAATTTAGGTGTCTAGTGGGAATTTTAAAAGCACCTACACACCTAAGCTTATTGAAATCAACGGTGCTTACGTGAGTCTGAAAATTCCATTAGGTGCCTTGCTGCATCTTTAAGTGCCTAAATGCTTTTACAAATTTAGCCCCTTGTTTTTTAGCTCAAGTGGTAAAAACTCATGATTTTAGCCCAGATGTTATCCCTGTAGATAACCCAGATAGAGTTGCTGTTATACTTGGCCCTGGCTGTCTTTAACCACTAGACCATAGACTGCTCCCAGAGACAGGAACACAACCAGGAATCCCATCCTTCCAGTGCTATTTCACAAACAGCTGTGTCAGTGCATGTGCTTTGCCTAACTCTCTGTGAACTCCCTTTGTGAACTACCCTGTTACGCCTAAAGAAAGTTCTCCCACAGATTGGTTCAGCCATGCTGGCTGGGCAATGTCTGTGTGAAGCTTGCCCTACTGCTCCTCTGTAGATATAAAGAGTATTATTCACTGGTGCTGCAAGAGGACTAAAGCCACCCAATTGTTTTAAACTCTTTGTAAGTCAGTTGCAACCATGAACATAAGTATGTTGAATAGTTTGCATAAAACGTCATACATGGAGCTGCATAAAATTGCTAACCAAGCTCAACAAAGGATAATTGTAAGATTTGAATTGCTGCTTGAATGTTAACAAATTTAAGTATCCAAGAGAAATAGAACTATCTAGGGAGTTAGATGTTTTCTATGTTACTCCACTGGCTGAAAGATGAAACATCTGAAAGTACAGCACACAGATGAAGCTAAAGTTCCATGGAAGCTAGTATGTGCTTGCTGTCTGGAAGAGTTTTCGGTAGAAAAAGAGTTTATTTGTTTATCTGAGTCTGCTGCTGGATCTGATTAAATCTGACTTTGTCTGAAAAGAACAAAAGCCTGGCAAACAGTAAAGCAGTGGACCCTCAACCACTTGCCTTCTACAACCTCATGTTACAATAGAAGAAGTTTTCATAAGACTCCTCCTATCTAGTCGTTGAGAAAGGAAGGGTGGTTGTCACACCTGGATCTCAGCCCTGAGGTAACTCCAACTAGTAAATAACAGACAACACACCTTCAGCAACATGGCCCTCCACAAGCACATCATCCTTGTCACAGTTAAGGGCAACTGCACCACTATTCCTCCTCCATGGCCTAGCAAGCACTGTCAGACATCCAACTCCACAGCCATCACTTCTCTTGGGAGGAGACATGTGTCTCTCTCCCTCCTGACCAGGGTATTTCTAGGCTGCACAGTTCTTTGCCTATACTGTGAATTCCCCTGCAAAATCAGACTCCCTAAGTAGGCCTGCTCCACTTTTCTCCTCAGAGGCTACAGAGAAATTGCTTACAGTTAAATTGCTACATAGCTTTTCCTAAGTAAGTACATTTATTCTTACTGTAAAAGTAACACAGAAAAAAACCTTATTTAAAACAGTAAAAGAACCTATATGCATGCTACTAAGCTCACCAGAGATAATTTCTCCCCACCTTCACCAGCACAAGGGTTCTATTCAGTGTCAGCCCTCCCAAACCTTCCCTAAGGATTGGGCCCTTTCCTTAGACAGACAGGCTTGTCCATTTCCTGAAGGCTGAGAGTCAGTTCGAACTCAGGTTACTTATCTAAATGTCTTTTCTTTGTCTGTTGGTCTCTAAAGAATCCAGCTTGAACCATATATACAAGCGTCTGCAGGCAGTACTGCCTCACTGCTGATGTTACAACCTGAATGAATTTGCCTAATCACTTCCTACTGTACTTAGATCCTGAAGGGTTCCCATGACCCTCCCCCATGGAATTATATACACACATAGTAGTACATACATACAGAATCAGTAAGGTCTTGCTTCATTCAATAAGATTTGTCCAGGGTACTGCAGAAGACTGCCATACCTGTCAAAGTACTGGCCTCCATGCTCTGTGCTGGCTTCCTAGAGAATACTGAGCCAACTTCAAGGTCATGGGTCTTATTAGAGATAGACAATTTTTTAAAAAGAACTTGCGAATAGGAACATTGCCCCCAAAAATCCACCTTTCAGGACACCAGAAATATTTTCAAATTTAACATGAACTTGTCAAATTATCCCTGCAGATGATGCCCACGGGTTTGTTTTTACACTTGATAGGTTATTCAACAGGGATGTGGGAGACCCAGTGCATTTCTTCCCTCCTTCTGTTCACCCACCCTCCCCCATCTGATATGGAGAAGTTGTCTGCTCCTATATCTCCCACATTACAGGAGACTGCCCACCCACTGCATGGGATATTCCAACAAGGTGCTCTCTCAATCTCTCTTTTTGAAGTTGTTCCACAGTCACCTTGCTTAAAGCGCTACTGGAAGGTGTTCAGAGACTATTGTGAAAGGGATACAAGAACCTATATAGAATAGAAAAACAGAGTCCTATGGCTTTTTAAAAAACTAACAGATTTACTTATCACATGAGCTTTCGTGGGAGAAAATCCCACTTCGTCAGACACTTTGAAGAGGAGAAATTTACAGAATGGGAGGAAATTAAATGCAGGGGAGTGTATGACATAGGATCAAGGCGGGCAGTAACAGCAAATCAAAATAGATGTTAGGATTCAAACCCTGGGGAACAGCACATAGAGGAAGGTGAGGTCAAATTGCCTGCTGTAATGAGAGAAAAATCCGTAGTCCCTGTTTAACCCCAAGAACTTTCTCCTTCTGTCTTCCTATTCAAGCTCAAAAAAAGATTTCATTACCTTCCTAATTCCTGCTGGTTGAGAAATGCTAACGGAGCTATGTGCAGTATTTCAGTTCATGATTTAAAAAAAAAAAAAAACTTGAAATGTAGAGGTTTGGGTAAATGACAGTAGGAGAAAACCTGATAATCAAACTTTTTCTAGTCCCCATGATTGGTTCTAAAAACAGAGTTTATTTTGATTAGGAGCTAACATTCAGGTTGGTTCATGAGTTATTCAGAATTGTTAATCTCTACACAATTTTCAGTGAACCCCTGTTGAAGAAAGGTAAGCATGGTTTCTTGTATTTTTTTATGACCTGGAAAAGTCATTTTAGGAGATCCATTTGTCAGTATTTGATTAAAGATGTGGATTGAAACTGAAAGCTCATACTACTCACTTCACAATAATTCTATACAGAAGACACTGTATTTTAATTTCTAAAAGGTGTTTTTACATAAATACAATCAATTCCATACTGATTATATTATAACAGCGATATAATTTTCTAATAAAAAGGTGAATGATTTAAAATGATTACTGATCTACTATAAAGACGACTGGAAGTTTTAATGAGTTGCTCCTGTAAAATAGTTTACAATTTCCCCACTTGTATATTTGCAAATAAAGCGTTGTTGCAATGTCTCCTGGCTCTACTGTCAAAATCTGATCAATGCTGTATATTTTTAGCTATTGTCTTCCCTTGAATTCAAAGATGCTGTTCTTCCTAGATAGATAAATAAATAGGGCATGTTCTACTGATCTCTAAGTCATTTTTCATCAGAGAAAAGCAATAGGAACATTACACAAATACTTTTTCAGCCTTTATCAACATTGCAAAGACAAGTTAAGCAGAGAAATATCTTCAGTGTAGACAAGGCCTAAACTGCCCTTACACCTCTAATGCTGCTCCCTCCAGCCCAAAACTGATCAAGCTGAGGAAGAGTCATTGGGAAACACTTGCTAAACCATTTAAAAAAATGGAAGGCTATATCTACACTGGCAATTTAAGTTGACTTAAGGAGGCTTAAGTCGACTTAAATTAAGCCACGTCCACACTAGGCTTTCATTAAGTCGACTTAATGAAAGCTTAAGTCAACTTTATAACTACCACTCATTAGATCGACTTAACCCTTAAGTCAACTCCTTTAGTCAACTTAAGGACTGTGTGGATGTGGAGCAACCCTTAAGTCGACTTTATTAAGTCAACTTAAGGGTGGTTAGGTCAACTGAACAAAATGAACTAAGTTGACTTAAAGTTAAGTCGACTTAGTCCACTTTGTTAAGTCGACTTTAATAAGGTCGACTTAACAAAGTCGACCTAACTTTTTCTAGTGTAGACATAGCCGAAAACACTGTAGAGTGATACCAGGAGAATCACTGATGGGGAACATAGAAGAGGAGGAATTAAGGTAGAGAGGAAAGTGTTAAGAGGAGAGAGGGGCAGAAAAGTTAGTGAGAGCTGAAATTCGCACTGAAACAATGGAGGAGAAACAAATGGGCACTGTTCATGTAGAAGCAAGAAAAAATACCAGGCAAGCAAAGAGAAAAGAACAGTAACAGAACAATGAATAAGTTACAATAAGTTTTGTACCAAAGGACAAAAATAGGCGTAATACATACAATAGCTCGTATCAGAAGACATTATTCTGCAGTCATATTGGCTCTTGGAACTACTTATCTGTAAATTTGAGATGGATATGATTTTCTATTGTTCTTCATATGGGAAATCAAAATAACCACTAGGTTTTATGAGTTTTCTTTGTTCATGCATCTGATAGAGAATGTACTTTTACTGCTAATTTGAGCTCTATTACTCAGTTATGATTGGTCACTCTAATGACATGGTATTGTTTCTAAACCCTGCCCAGAAATCATGTACTCACTTTTGAGGTGAATATTTGATTGTAGAACTCTTGGTTTCACTGACACAAATGTTCACAGAAAATTTCACTCACTTGAACATTTGCAGTGAGCATACACAAAATGGGTGGAAACATAGCTGAAATAAATTCATTTCACAATTTCTATCAATATTATCAGAATTGTGTTTGCATTATTTCACCCGCTCTGTCCCATGCAGATGGGAGACATTAGAGTTCAGTATAAGATAATGAAATATCAGATTGGTGCTGAGTTGTAAAAAAAAAAATAGTTAATGGATTTCAACTTTCCTCTCATGGTTCAGATTTACGATAAGCTATACTCTCTTGGTTATAAGTGCCACTCTGCCATCTTCTGTTTGATTTCTTTTGTTTTGAGCTTTATCATGGTTCTTTTTATTACTTTTCTTCAGTGCCTCTGAACAAGTTCAGCTTTCTTTTTTGCCTTTTATGGCAATGTCTGCAATGGGAGTTTGTTTAAGTCTTGGAACATTTGCTGCTATAAAGAAATCTCCAGTTCTTATACTAGCAGCAAGAATCAAGTGAATTAGAAATACCATAAATCTTTCTATCTTGCTTATGTGTTCCTAGCCATCTACTTGCGTTGGCACACATCTCCCAACCTGCCAAGCCCTAAGGGACATAAAATATAATTATTCATGCAAAATGCTTCAAATGTTGTGGGATTAATTCTCTCTATGTTAATAATTTTATAGCCTCAATTTCATGATGTTTTATTTCTCACGTATGTAATTTTCCACAGTAAAAGAGGAAGACACCAAATTTGTGTGGGACATGGGTAGCTTTGGAATTAAAAGATTGGCATATCTCAAAACAAAGCGTGCTTTTGAGTTATGCCTTATCTTCTTGTTTAGAAGCCCTGTATCTGTTACATTTAATTATGCTCCCCTGAGCAGCATAACTGTGTCCAGTTCAATTCTGCAACCAATACAGGCACTCCACAAAGGACTGGAGAAGGGCAAATCTTTGAAGATGAAAATAGAGAGGACATGAGAAATTATAGCCCAGTCAGCCTAATTTCAAATACCTGGAAAGATAGTGGAACAAATTATTAAACAATCAGTTTGCAAGGACCTACAGAATAATAGGGTTACAAGGAATAGCCAGTTTGAATTAGTCAAGAACAAATTATGCCAAACCAAACAAATTTCCTTCACTGACAGGATTTCTGGCCTAATGGATGGGGGGAAGAAGTAAGCAGTATATCTTGTTTGTAGTAAGCCTTTTGACTCAGTTCCACATGACATTCTCTTAAGTAAACTAGGGAAATGAGGTCTAGATGAAATTACTATAAAATGGGTTCACAGATGGTTGAAAGGCCATACTCAAAAAGTATGAAACTGGGAGGACTGATCCTGTGGGGCAATGGAGTGGGGCGTTTGCTTATAAAATGTGAAGATGACACCAAGCTTGGAAGGGTTGCAAACACTTTGGAGGACACAATTAGAATTCAAAATGACCTTGAGACATTGGAGATTGGTCTGAAATACAAAAGATGTAATTCAATAAAGATAAGTGCAAAGTACTTCATTTAGGAAGGAAAAATCAAATGCACAACTACAAAATGGGGACTAATTAGATAGGAGTTAGTACTTCTGAAAAGGATCTGGGGGTTATACTAAACCACAAATTGAATAATACAATACAGTTGTGAAAAAGACTAATATCGAAGAGGAGTATCATATGTGTGGTAATTGTCCCACTCCGCTCTGCACTGGTGAGGCCTCAGATGGAGTACGGTGTCCTATTCTAGAAACCACACTCTAAGAAAGATGTGGACAAATTGGAGAGAGTTCAGAGGAGAGCAACAAAAACAATGAGGTTTAGAAAATCTGATATGTAAAGGAAAGTTTAAAAAAACTAAAAAACAACTGCCTATGTGTGGCCTTATGAAGGGGGGACCTGGTGACAGTCTTCAAATATATTAAGGCTGTTATAAAGAGGTGAGTGATCAATTGTTCTCCTGGCCCACAGAAGATAGGACAAGTAATAATCAGCTTAGTTTTCACAAGGTAGATTTAGATTACATATTAGGAAACCTATTTGAACTATTTGGATAGTTAAGCTCTGGGATAGGCTTCCAAGCGAAGTTGTATCATTTCCATCGATGGAGGTTTTTAAGACCGGGTTGGACAAACACTTGTCAGGGATGGTCTAGATTTGCTTGGTCCTGTCTCAGCACAGGAAGCTGGACCTAATGACTTCTCAGATCCCTCCCAGCCCTACATTGCTATGATTCTAAGGCTATGTCTACACTAGCAATTTAGGTTGACTTGAGGAGGCTTAAGTTGATCTAAATTACTCCCCATCTACACCAGACTTTCATTAAGTCAACTTAAGAAATTCCTTAAATCAACTTAATAAGAACCACTCATTAGGTCGACTTAAGCCTTAAGTTGACTTAAGGATGGTGTGGTTGGGGAGTACCCCTTAAGTCAACTTTATTAAATTGACTTAAGGGTGGTTAGGTCAACTTAAAAAGTCTACCTAACTTTTTCCAATGTAGACATAGCCTAAGATTTCTGTGCATAGGGCAGCTGTATGATGAAGATGCAGCTATTCAATGAAGCTAGATGGCATTTGCTGTTGCTCTAATGTTGGTGCTTTACTTTATTCTGTGTTCTTTATAAAGAATACAGTGTGATCTTTCTATTGCACTATCCTTTGATGACACATTTGTTTGCTTCCTAGCCATACGTAGGGAATGTTGAATGTGTTTATAGCGTGATATTTGGTGACAATAAGAGCAAGAATACAAAATCCCTAACTGGACTGTTTGCACTGAAGGATCGCTGTAAAAAGGTTACCTCGGGTTTTATGAGGCTATTCATCTATCGTATGTGGTGGCATGTCTTATATCTCAACAATGGGGCACTGTTCATTAAAATGAGTGTGCATTAATGCACATTGCACTGAAACGTAATTGGGATTATTTCAGATGGGAGAAGTGAGATGAATATTTCATTATAAAATATACATGAGGGTCTGATCCCTTTCAAACATTGTTATATATTTATAACTCCCTTTTGCAAAAGGATTTTCCTGCTGAGATCAGGCAGTGTTTGATACTCCTAGTACACAAGATGGGAAGCATGGATGTCCAGCACAGTGCAGTATCTGAAGAGATCACATGCTGCCCTTTTTGATCTGGCAAACAGAAGCTACCATCTAACTATTCATCAAATCAGAAAAGTGACACGATTTGAATCTTCCATATTTCAATCCTCAGCCTGATTATTCTACTTATCCATGATTTTATACAGTACCTAAAGAGTTGGCAAAATTACTCAAGAACAATTTACCCATCTCCGTATAAAGGTTACTGCTATCTTCTCCAAATGAGTTTTGATGCTGCAAAAATAGGCCACAATCAAAACACAGTGGCAGTAGTTCTTGTAATAACACTCTGTGTTTGTGCATCTGGCTAACACTGCCCTCTGAGGGATGGAACTTCAGAGATCCTTCAAATATATTATGTTGCCCTTTACCAAATGCAGCGTCGTTATACAAATAACCCTTTGCACTTAGGACATGAGACCCCTGTTCCAGGGTTCATGTATGACTGCCAATGTATTTTTGTTTTGTTTTGCAAGAGACGATTATTCAGATAAGCAAGAGGCCTAGACATCTTTATTCAGGAGGATCATGCGTGTATTCTGGTGAATTTGGGGACTCATTGCAGATGTATTTATCCTGCAATCCAAGGTGCAATAGCAGCAAGCTATATCCGCATTAGCACATCTATAAACAGCACTGTAGCTATAGTGGCATAGGCTTCAGCTGGTAGCCAGGGTTCCCCATCAGCTTGGTCAGCCTGTATTG
This sequence comes from Pelusios castaneus, assembly GCA_007922175.1. NCBI lineage: Eukaryota > Metazoa > Chordata > Testudines > Pelomedusidae > Pelusios > Pelusios castaneus. The sequence goes on from ML685782.1 coordinate 3,854,558, forward strand.
TGGCCATTGCCACCACATCTACATGAACATGTCTCCCCAAGTTGAAATCGCACCTTGGATTCCAATGTAGGCAAAGCCTAGATGCCAATACTTTATTACATGAACTATTTTCATTACAATCCCCCTTTCATTGCAATTTAGTTACTTTAATTAACTATATTTCAAGTTCTCTGAAACAGGGAATGTCTTTCTTGTTACTTATCTGACAGAGCCTAGAACAATAGGGCCCTGGGCTTTGTTTAACGTTCCCAGGCACTACCATAATTATTTATAACTAGCCACCACCACACCCAGTTTGGTAGTTAAATAAACCTACGGAATAAGCAGTAAATGGCTTGATTAATGCGTCAGCATAAATCTGAGGTTGGAATGTAGAAATCGCTTTCTCTTGGGTCTGTACTTAAAAGACTCTGCTCCCTCTCATATTATTCATGGCTAGAGTTCACAATCGTTTCTCAGTAGAGAGGAGAGCAATTGACTTGGAGTGAATTTCAAGTGGCCTTAGTGCTTTCTCTGATAGCCACTACTTTCATCTGCAGTTCCAAACTGCTTTGCTTTTGGATGTCAAAGTCCCATCCTGGGTGGTGGTGAAGGAGGCATGGGTAATTTGCAATTTTCAGGAAAAAAATCAAGGACAAACTTTCAACCTTTGCACTACCCTTGAACATATCAATCCATCTTTATATGAAGAAAGGTGACATCGGCCCTAACATTTCCACTTCTCCCCCAAAAAAGTTCTCAGCTTCAGCTTTCATGAATCCCACAGCATAGGTGAGGCCCTTCAGTGTTTTCAGATGGATTGGCAACCGATTGCTTTGTTCTAAAATTTGGGGGGAGGGGGAGGTAGAAGCAATTTTTTCTCTGAATGTTACATGCAATGAGCTTCTTTGCCCATAACTCATCAGTAGTAAGCTGAGCTGTGCAAAATTCAGAAGTTTTTCTTGTCAGGGTCTCCCGCAACCAGTTCCCTAAGCTTCGTTCAGGAAAGGATCGTTCATATTCCGAGAACTTTGCTTCAAGATTTTGTCAGGAATGAACCTAAAATCTCAAAGCAAAAATTAACGAAAACCATTAAACTTACCAAATGGATTATTTTAATGTTACTGCCATTTAATTGGAGGTGTAAATGGTGCAAGAGGGTGTCTAGTGAAGTAGTTTTCAAACCATGAGTTGGACCCAATACTGGGTCACAGACTCTCAGCAACTGGATCATGGTACTCCTGCTGCCACCACCAAAAGACTGGAATGCATTGCTGAAGTATGGAATTGTTGGTTCGTGGGCATAAATGATTTTTTTTCAACTGGATCCCAAGAAAAAAAGTTTGAAAAGCACTAGTCTTGGATAACTGTCTATTTATTTATTTAAAACAAAGTAAATATCTAACCAGATACCATAGGCCTCAAGAGTTGTCCTGCTAATGCACTTAAGCTACGGGGACCACCTCTAAGATGAATTTCACTCTCATTCCTGCTGAAACCGTATACAATTATGATTTCACATAAATAATGCAAAAATACAAAACAGGAATCAGCTGGCTGGAAAGACTTGTACAAACTGGCAAACTCTGGGGTGAGTTTTCGCTTCCTAATAAAAGCTGAAATCAGATGAATTTGGTGTGGGTGTTAATGATTGTTTTCCCACGGTTCTAGTAACAAGTAAAACTTTGAGCTAACTTACCTACCGATTGTGTATCAGTTGTGTACGTTTGGAGTTATCCCAGAAGCTACTTGCCCATTATGGAGTGTAATAAGATTGAACTCATTAGAGTGTAGCCGAATTGTCATGACAATCACTAAGAAGCAATTTCCAATCCTGAGAATCCAATTGTACATCACTCTTAATCCATCAGTATGAAAACCCTGTTATAGCCTGAGTTACAGCAATGCCTAGGACTGGCAGTTTCCTCGCTCCTTTGACAAACCTTTGAAAAGTCTCTTTATCTCCTTGGCTAAATATGTTAAATACAGTCAAACTTCCAGTGTTGTCTTTACTTAGTAGTTTAACAACATCCTGGTTTTGCCACAGGCTTTCCTGGTAAAGGACCAATATGCCGGTGCAGTAAAATGTAGCAGTCTGCCACAAGCTAACAAAGAAAGAAAGAGCAGGAGACGTAAATGCACTGCGGTGGTGCTTACCTTTAAAAATGTTTTTCATGTAAATACAGTGCCAGACTGAGCATCTAGGGGTATGTCTACACCAGAAAAAGTTAAGTCATAGAATCATAGAATAATAGGGATGGAAGAGACCTCACGAGGTCATCTAGTCCAACCCCCTGCTAAAAAGCAGGACCACTCCCACTTAAAGCCGACCTTATTAAGTCTACTTAACAAAGTCGACTTAACTTTTTCTGGTGTAGACATACCCTGGGATCCTCTTGCCTCACAGGGGCTCAGAGCTCTGGTGTCAGTCCAAGCTGAAAAACAGTCCTATGGCACTTTTAAAGACTAACTGATTTATTTATTGCATGAGCTTTCGTGGGAGAAAATCCCATTTTGCCAGATGCTTTGAAGATGGGAAATTTACAGAATGGGAGGAAATTAAATGCAGGGAAGTGTATGACATAGGATCAGGCCAGGCTGTAACAGCAAATGAAAATAGATGTTAGGACTCAAAACACTGGGGAACAGCACATAGAGGAGGGGGAGGTCAAATCACCTGTTGTAATGAGAGAAAAGTCCATAGTCCCTGTTTAACTCCAAGGCAATTGAGTCGAATTTGCATATAAATTCAAGCTCTGCAGTGTCTCTTTGAAGCTGTGATTTGTTATTCATCTATTTCAGCACAGCTATTAGCAAGTCATCAACTGAGTGAGCAGAGAGACTGAAGTGTTCCCCATCGGTTTTTTTAGTGTTGCAATTTCTGATGTCAGATTTGTGTCCATTTATTCTTTTGCGCAGAAACTGTCCTGTTTGTCCAATATATAAGGCAGAGAGGCATTTCCAGCACATGATGGTATAAATCACATTGGTGGATGAGCAGGCAAATGAGCCCTTGATGGAGTAGGTGGCTTGATTTGGTCCTGTGATGGTGTCTTTTAGTGTAGTTATGAGGGCAAGCTGAGACATCAACACCACAGTTTTACAGACCCAACCCAACCCAGCAAACACTGGCAGACCATGAGTGTTGAATTGCAGTGTAGACATATCCTTAGAGATAGAAGCCGGTAAAGACTTCTTCATATGGCTGATAGAAATGTAGAGAAACAACTACAATTTTACATTCACATGGTTAAGCCAGATAATTGTGTCTGGAGTAGCAGAATATATTGCTGTGATGTCTCCTTTGTATTTATGAATCAGGCATGGAGTTGTTATATGTTTCATGGTCTGGGTGACCATAGTCGGATACTAGATAGTCTGATTTTCCTTTTGTGTAACAAGTATCCGCATCTGCTGTGGTTTGTACAGATGCGATTTAGGGTTGCCCATGAGTTTCGTGCGAGATCAAAGCCAGCGGTCTTCTACATCAGTTTTTCACCCATTTATCTATAACTTCTTATAAACTCCATTTGGTTTTTCAAGCGGCATCAGGGTCGAAGCTGCATTGTTGAAGGTTTAATGTGTGTGTCCAAATGTCTTATGTGACTTCAAGCAGTGGTGAGGGAAGTTGTTAAGGTCCTGGTGGGTGGGAAGACATTTGTTTTCCACGATCCTCTGGAATTCCCAAAGGGTTGCAGCGCCCTAACAAAAGGATGGGGGCATAAAGTGTGACAGAACTGGCAGGTTTGGTGTTGGGGTTGACTTCCAATCATTGCAGCTTTCAGTCAGACATCAACAAGTCAACAAGGCTACTTCTGGTCCATACCAGTGCATAGTTCTCAGCTACAGAATACACAAGGGCCACTGAAGCTGATGCTCCCCAGCTTGTGCTTTCCAGTTTGTGGACCAAGTTGACCCTTGTCTTCATCTTCACAGCTACCTTCTTCAGATGGTCGTAGAAGATTACAATGCAATCCAGCTTCAATCCGAGATAGGCTGCCGTGGGGTCATGTCACACAGTGTTGCCGCAGAAGGTCAGTTTCAGGGGACGTTTAGCATTCCTGTTATCAAGATGGAATGCAATGTCTGTTGTTTGGTGAGGATTTGGCTTGAGCATCTATTTCCAAAAATATTATGGCCAAGTAAGATCATTCACATGTGCAAATTTGCACGTCATTGGAGGCATGTTGCTCTAACAGTATGAGTATTGAGTACTGTGGCTGTTCATTGTTGAGTAAGTGGGGCAAACTGACCTTGTTGCCCAAGTGGACACATCACCACCTATATTTCTCAGCATCATCCATAGCAGACAGAGTGGCAGGAAATGATCTTTGCGAGGTCCAGCATCAAGCTTTGGGGATCACTGACTTCATGAGAGGACTGATTCTCCAGAGAATGATACATTCCAGAAGTTTGTAATTGTTGCACAGGAGTGATATTGTCCTGTCACTTCCAGGATCGTTAGTCAGCTTGCCCAGCTTGATTATGGCAATGATTATCGCCTCTCACCAGATTTTTGGGATGCATCCAGATTTCATGGTTTTGATGTACAGTTTTGCCAACCACTGGAACCCCCTGGGATCTACTTCATGAAGCAATTCCAGGGAATACCATCTCTGCTGGCAATCTTCCTTTTCTTCACTGCAACTCCAGTGGCTTGTGTTTTAGGGTGCCTAAAACCTTGGATAGGTGTCTTTTTAGCCATTATTTAAATTAAAATAAATATCTGTCCAGAAAGCAGACACAACATGGATATTAACATAGACATCAGGTTTCCCCAAAGCTGCCCTGCCAATGCACTTTAACCTGCATGCACCACCCCTAGGTCTCCATGCTCTTCCCTCCTTTCCTTCTGGGCTGGAACTGTCAACAAGGGTAGCAATTAGTGCCAATAGTAATGGTGGTTCTGGGATATGGACACCTGTCCACTGAAAAGCAAACAAAGATTACTGAAGATATATTCAGGACTCTATGGAATTATTGAGCAGGCTGTTCAGTATTTAGTCAACTTGCCAAAGTAACACATACATTTATTTTGTTCAAATTCAAAATAATAAGACATCTATCTAAGGCTTTAGATGCCCAGCCTCATGAACAGCATAATAAAGTCTTTGTGGCATTAAGTAATCATTTCAGCAAGAACTCCTTTCTACCCCTTCATTATTATGAAAAATGTACCCTCAGCATTCTCCTGTCACGAAATAACTGTTTCAGGAAAGGAAGGAGATTGTTAATTTGAAAAGCTGCCACTATCCCTAATATATATGTATGGGTGAGTGGGCGTGGGCATGTGCACGCACATGTGCAATACACTTGTTGAAACACTAGGGAAAGGTCTGAAAGATGACTGAGTTGGATAGGGCGGAATGTCGTAAGTAGCTGAACCTCTGTTTCCCTCTCTTTTTACTTTAGATCTCAGATGATAATATTTTTAACTCTATAATTTTTTCCACATAACATTAACACAATTCAAAAAGAACATGCACATCCATAATCTTTGGCTCCTCATCAGAGCAGGAGCCAGAGGGTATGCCTAGTCATTTAAAAAAAACAAAAAAAACCACCTCCCAGTTCTAGCAAGAACAAATTCTATACAAATTTCTAATAAACAGCATCATCAGCACTCCTTTAGAAATGGTCTCAGTGAGTGCCAGAACATTTATCTAGGGATTGATGAATAAATAAGCAAGCATGTTGATCTAAGATTCCATTAACAGCACCACTACCAGCTCAGTGGGGGACAAATCACTCACAGTTTTATCAGATTCTTACACTATGAAGTCCACCAGCTGGTCTGGATTGGAAAACAAATGGAATGGTGGCCAAAAGATGAAGGGGCATACGAATGTTTCACATGTCTGGCACATAACTACCATGCAAAGTAGACTGCAAAATAGTCATGTGAGTGCCTGTTCTCACTTTCAGGTGACATTGTGAATAAGAAGCAGGAAGCATTATCTCCCGTAAATGTAAACAAACTTGTTTATCTTAGTAATTGGCTGAACAAGAGGTAGGACCGAGTGGACTTGTAAGCTCTAAATCTTTCCAGTGTTTTATTTTTGAGTGCAGTTATGTAACAAATAAATAATAATTCTATATTTGTAAGTTGCACTTTCATGATAAAGAGATTGCACTACAGTACCTGTAAGAGACGAAATGAAAAATACTATTTCTTTTGTTAATCTTTTTTTACAGTGCAAATATTTGTAATATAAAATAATACAAGATGAACGCTGTACACTTTGTATTCGGTGTTGTAATTGAAATCAATATATTTTCAAATGTAGAAATCATTCAAAAATATTTAAACAAATCATATTCCATTATTGTTTGAGTGCCATTAAAAGAATGATTAATCACAATTAATTGTTTTAATCTTTGACAGCCATAATTGGAATGCCACTATATAAGTCCATGGTGCAACCACATCTTGAACACTGTGTCCAGATCTGTTCACCCCATCTCGAAAGGGAGATAGTGTAACTGGACTAGGTTCAGAAAAGGTCAACGAAGATGCTCAAGGGCAGGGGCCGGCAACCTTTGCTGACCCCTGTGCCGGCCCCTCCTCGACCCTCAGCTGGTGCCGACGGCCCACTCTTAGAAAGAAGCCACCTGGAGTGGCTCCTCTCAGCAGCGTGCCTGGGGACCCCTATCCCCAGGCACGCCATGGAAAGAAGTTGCCTGGAGTCACTCCTTTTGACAGCAGCACACCACAGGGAGGAGCTGCTCTGGGCGGCTTCTTTACATGGTATGCCTGGGGCATGGACATGGCAGGGACCTCCGCACCGCAGCCACCACTGAAAGAAGCCACTTGGAGTGTCTTTTGGTGCCAGGAGTGGCAATTTCTGTGGCATCACAGAGGATGGCGAGTGCCGCTCCGAATGGGCTCGTGTGCCACTGTTGCCTAGCCCTGATCAAGGGTATTGAATGGATTCCATATGAGGAAAATTTAAAAGATTAGGGCTGTTCAGCTTAGAAAAGTGACAGTGGACAGTGACAGACTGTGGGGCTCTGGCCCCTCGTGGATCAAGTCTGCATTTGTGCCCCCTCCTGCCTAACATGCCCCCCCCATACAGGGCAGGACAGGTCCAGGTGCCATCCCCCAGCTGCCCTTGGGAACATCTATACATGTGGTGGTGGGGGAGGCATGAGCCCTGGGGCTTAGCTCCCCCCCCCACACACTTACCCACTGCTTTGTTCCTGCCTCTCCCGCTCCAGCCCTGCAACTTGGCACCAGCTCAGATAGGGGCAGCCTCACCCCTGGGCCTGGGGAGGTACCAAGTTCGCCCTTCATGATATATAGGGAGTGTGGAAGGGGCCAGTGCCCCCTGTCCCTTGCACTTAATGAAATGCTGGCCCACCCTCCACACAGGCAGATGCCTGGGGGCCTGGCCCCTCCCCCCATTCCCTCTCTCAGTCCCCCACAGCTGGTGGGGATATGATAGAAGGCTATAAAATCATGAATGGTGTGGGGAAAATGAATACATACAGGGATACAGGCCAGGAGCTCCAGGATCTAGGGTTTTTTTCCTTCAGAAGATCTGTCTCCTACCTCCATTGCCTTCAGCCACACGCCCGCACACTCTGACAGACACACTCGCACATGCACACGGGTTGTGTCCGGGCTCTCGGATTTTAAGGAAGTCACTGTGCCAGATGAGTTCATCCAGATTTATGCAAATCTAAATAATTACCATTTGATAGCACGTGCCAATGCATGTGTTTAGGTAGCATGTTCTGTGATGAGTTCATATTAACTCTTAGATCTCTGGTGACACAGGGCACACTGGAGAGACAGAGTACACCAAATACTTCCATTTTTCAATTTATCAATTAGACTTTGTCTCCCAACCCAGCTTCTGCTTTCATCTTACAAACAAATGAAGTTCCTTCCACTTCCATCACCCCCATACTGAATACCATCTCTCCCTGCCCAGCTGCCCTCTCTTTGTCCTCACACAATGAGGTGCTCTGGACTGATTTTCTTCCACCACTGCAATTCACCTGCCCCTACTGGCCCTTGAATTGAGGGAAATGTCATGGCCAGAGTCCAGGCTCTGAAAACAAGGGAAGAGCTTCATGAGCAGGAGCCACGTGCTCCATCCTCAAGATCTAACGTGCTCCTACCTCCCAGAAGCGTCCCTGCTCCTCAGTACCCCTCAAGTATCTAGGAAAATAGCCAGTTCCCTGGTGGCTTACGTAGGGTGTGTCAACACAGGGAAATGGATCAGCAGAGGGATACCCATTATAATAATAATAATAGAGTAACCTTGTTCCTATATAGTGCCTTTCATCACTAGCTCTCCAAGCACTTTGGAAAAGAGGGATATATCACTATTGTGACAGGCTGCTCCCCAAATCCAGTCTGGTGTGCTGCTATGACCG
>ML685782.1:3862931-3903891 GCA_007922175.1 Pelusios castaneus
TTATACAGGTCACGCCCAAGGGCTGCACAGATGTGCATCCCGTCACAACTATCACTGTTTGGGAAACCATGGCACAATGCAGGGAAATGACTTGCTCACGCTCATCCACCAGATTAGTGGCACAGCAGAGAACAGAATCCAGATTTTCTGAGTCCAGCATTCCAGGCCACCCTACCACTGCTGGTATAACTTCCCATATGAACCCTCTTATTTGGGAATAAGGGGACATAGAGCAGAACAGTTTTTGCTATAGATAGCTTTTACTGATCACTTTATTCAGGATTAATTGGTCTGCTCTGGAAACACACTAATTATTCTGGAATAAAAGAGACTTTTGTTCCAAAACAGTGTGTCCACATAGGGAACTATTCTGGAAAAGCTATTCAAGTTAATGTCCACATATAGATGAGCTTTAACAGTGCTTTTATTCCAGCATAGATTATATCACTTTGAAAGCAGAATAAACCAGGAAAGGACACTCTTATTCCAAAATAAGAATATCCACATGGAGAGGTGTACCACTACAACCGTATCTAATCTGGTATGCTCTTCTGGTAAACTCGTATGGACAAGCCCTCAGACAGCTAAGTGTTAAATGCATCAGACTTGATTCTCCATCACCCTGCACTTTATTATATCATATGCACTGGTGCAATGGTAGTGTTTCACACCCACTTGGCAGTAGTGTAAATGATTGCATAGGGTGCAGGCTTCCCATTTTCCTTTCCATGGCTGGCAGGGCAGAGTGTAAGCACAGATAGCACACTCAGGCAGATGGTTCCAATAGCAATGGATAATGAGATGTTTTAGTTACATGCTCATCTCCTTGGTTCCTTGCAGAAGGTCAATACAGTATGTTGGCTTGGAGGAGCAAGTTCAGTCAGAGGTAAAGTGGTCAGTGCTGGAATTAAAACTGAGAGAAGTGATTCCTGAGCAGGAGGAGAAAGGCTGTGTTGTTTATAAGGTCACAGGGAAATATTACCAGGGCCATGGGAAAAGCTGCAGAGTCACTTTTGGAAGAGGGAGCATCAGATTAAGCCAGGGGCATTAGGGGTTGCAGCTGCCCCTGGCCCCAGCCTAAAAGGGGGCCACGGTAGTGCTGGCCAGGGTAGGCAGCCCTGGGTTTCCCTGGGTATTAATCGAGTCCTGGAAAGAGGGCAACTGGGGTGAACAGAAGGGGCATTTTAGTTTTCTCTGGACTTGCTTGAGTTAGGAAGTTAGATACACTGCAGCAGGTGAACCTCCCAATATGAGGTACACTGTTCTCCAGAAATTAAACTGTTTTTTTCTCAATGTGATTTTTAATAGACCCTTGGCAGCGGTGGAAGGGATCTGGTTTTGGTATAGCCATCAGCAGAACTGGTCAAAAAATATTTTGTGCAATCTGGAATTTAGGTTGAGTGGTCCTGTCCGTGTGAGTCTGAGCACAGGCGCTCCGGAGTTGTCATCCTGGACTCTGACACTGAATCAGTGTGTAGCCTGGGACAAGCCACATGACTTCCCTCTTTCCTCCTTCTCGTTTGTAGCATGGGGACACTACTTAGCTAATTTACAGAGGTTGCAAGAATTAAATGTTAAGGCTTATAAAATTATTAGAAAAGGAAAATTGCTAGATGTAACTGATAAGTCTTATTAATATTGTTGCCCACTTTGGTGCAAGTAGTGAGCCAAAATGCTTGATTTTGTAGACGTGCTTCAATCAGGATGAGAAATTGGAGACATGAATCAGATTTGGTCTTTTTTATTGACCCAAAAATGAGCAAAAACTACCACTTCCCTGAACACTAGAGAAACAAACAGCAGCAGGCAGTTTTCTCATTCAGACTTTGTGCCCAGGAAGCCCTGTCCCTCTCCTTCCTCTTAGGCTCACATTCACAACTGTTTCTTTTGGCCTTCTCCTCCAGCACACAGAGCCTGCAACTATAGCCTAGCCCATATGGGTGCGTCTACACTTACAAATTAAGTCGACTTAAGCAGCAACTTAAGTCGACTTAAGGAAACTTAAAGTCGACTTTATAAAACCTACTTTAAAGTCGACTTTACTGGCTAAGTTGACTTTATTAAGTCGACAGCCAGTGCGGACACAGATTAGCCCTAAGTCGACTTTAAGTCAACTTAAAGGGCTCCAGGGCTCCCCCACCGCCCTCCTTGCCAGGGTGGCTGGCACAGGCAGAGCCTGGCATGTCCCCCCACAGGGCAGGACAGAGCCCTGCCCACCCTGCTCCTATGCCCTGCCAGTGTCCCTGTCCTGCTCAGCCCCTATTGTGTCCATGTACAATGGGGCAAATGCTAAGCCCCCTGGCACTTGGCAAGGGGTGCCCCCCCACTACTGTGGACCAGTCCAGGTCCACCTAGCCCCTAGAAGTCAACTTAGGTGTCCAGTGTGGATGCTCTAAGTCGATTTGGCAGGGTTCCCTTTAAGTCGACTTAATTTTTGAGTGTCGACATGCTAAGTAGACTTATTTGGCCAAGTGTAGACATAACCTATGTGTGTAACCAGGAGAACTCCTCTGTCAACATGGCTTAGCTCTGACCTGCTATGTGGCCTATTGCTTTGTGCAGTCCCTGTCCTTCATTGTCTGCAACTTTTTTCACTACATAAACAGGCTTGATTTCTCATTCTGCTGATCCCGAAAGAGAGATTGATTTTAATGAGGTCTATAACCAACCTTCAATGGCAGCCCATGACAATGTCTCACAGGAACTGTCCTCTGGACCCACTCGGGGTGAAGCCAGACAAGACTCTAGTGGGGTGAGCAGCTTAAGCTTTCCCCATCTTGAGAATCTGACCATTATGGAAGAGAACACCGATGACATTCAGCTTCCAGGCTCGCCAGTGCTTTGATAAAGCCCATAGAAAAAATAGCTTTTACTGGCATCCTTTCCTGCAGGAAGTGGTCTGCTTCTTTTGGGGAGGCTTTTCCTGTGAAGGGCTCTGTATTTTGTCACATGGCAGGAGACTTTCATGTCAGACAAGAGAGAAAACTAAAGACTGAATTTCAGTGGAATGACTTGCTAAAATCAAGTCGAGTGAAGCAGAGAAAGGAGAGCAACCCAGGAAGACTGGAAAGTGTGGGCAGTGAAGGCTTTGGGCATGACTGAACTGAACTGCCAACCAGCCAAAATACCCTCAAAGACAGACATGAGCCAAAAGCCAGCAAACAAAGTAGTAAAAGTGAATCAATGTTAAGAAGACTGGAAACAGGATAGAGATGCAAAATTTCTTTTTCTTTCTTTCTTTCTTTCTTTCTTTCTTTCTTTCTTTCTTTCAAACATCAGTGAAAGAGCCAATGTAAATTCAAAGAGCTGCTCGGGATAATTTATTGACATTATAAAGCATTGAAATAAATGCAACCAATTGCAGCAACCGCCACCCCCACCCCAAGTCATCCAAACACATCTTTTTATCTGAAAGCAATTGCTTTGTGCTGTAGGATTTACACGTTCCAATAGTTTGCAGGAAAAACACAACATTGAGGACCTCCTTTTAGAGCTGTAACTGCAGAGGTGAAGGGAATCAAACAATTAATTTATCACCCTAAGAAATGGTTTCCTACCATGCACCCCTTACTAGCTTTAGGGCCACCCTACAAGTGGCTCTCTGCCTCAGTTTCTCTGTTGAGTCTCCAGTAACTCCATGGATTCTTGTCCATCAACAGTTTATGACTAAACCTTGTACAAACAGTCCATAATAAAAGGCCCACAAAGTAACCCATAGAATAGAGACAAAGAATGAAACCGTTTTTGTCCTCACTCTCCACCAAAGCAGATGGTAGCATAAAGTCCCACCCCCACCTTATAGAACACTGGGGCATGTAAGCGAGGCAGTGTGGAGCCAATGGGTCATGTGGAAGGAGTGAATATTAAAGGCTATGTCTACACTTGCAAGTTAGTTCGAATTAAGGAAGCTTAATTCGACTAACTTAAGCCTTGGCCACCCTAGGCTTTCATTAGTTCGATTGATTAGTTTGAACGAACCCTTAATTCAAAATAGTTAGTTCGAATTAAGTCAATGTGGCCATATTAGTTCGACCTAACTGCTTAGTTTGAACTAATCGGCAGATTGACCTTCATGCAACTGACTAATTCGAACTAAGCAAGTGCCCTGCGTGGACATGGCTAGTTCGAACTAGCATTCTAGTGGGGCCATGCTAGTTCGAATTAAGTTAATTCAAACTAACTAAAATTAGTTCGAATGAGTTAGTTTGAGTTAACTAATTCGAACTAACTTTTGTAAGTGTAGACATAGCCAAAGAGAGGTTCGTATAAGAAGGCAGGGGCTCTGAGCACTGAAACTGGCCCACTGGATCACATGGCTCCTCTGATGTGACCTGCTTTTCCTAAGCAGCCTGCCTACCCAGAGCTGCACAAATCTTCAGCAGGGAGCTACTCTGTCCTGCCTGCTTGAGGACTGTTACTTCCTCACTTGGGGTCCCAGGATTCAACAGAAAACAAGTGGGATAAATTTCTTGTGTGTGCCCAAGGAAAAGGGGGCAATATGCAATACAGAGACGGAGAGTACCGCGTCTAGTTCTTATCGGGAGTCTTTATTTCCTATTTTCAGTGGCCACAGATCCTCTCTCCTCATGAGCACACCAAGTCCTAAAGGCTCCCCATCTGGCCAAGTGGGCCATGCAATAGCCAATTCACTGACCATTGAAAAGGCCCCGTTAGACTAAAACTGCAGTCATGCAAAGCTGCAATATTTTGCAAGTTTCTCAGTTTTCCCAGAAAAGCTGCTTTTTTCCCCTTAATCTCAGAGGCGCAAAAAATGGATAAACTGAATGACAGAAGATTTTGTGACAACACACTATGCTTTACATAGCTCATTCTTATTCAGGACCTTAACAAAGGGAGATGAGGCCAACCTACAGTCTTTCGGGGTGTTTGGATTGTAGGGGGTGCAGGTTCGAACTTATCTCTTGCTGCTTTTGATCAGACATTTTCCTAAATGGGACAAAAACTTCATTTGATTATTATAATAATTCATTAATAATCATCCTTCTAATAGTAAGAATACAGTTAAAATTGTTTTTATTATTGTTTCTTATTTAGCAGTGTTTTTTAGTTATTTATTTGCATACATACAATGTGTTTGCCTACACACAGAGGAGAAATCAGGATCTCATTGTACTAAAGTTTCTAAGTACATATACCAAGATACAGTTCCGGCCCTGGCCAGTTTTTAATCCAAATAGGCAAAACATTTTACAGATGGGGAATTGATGCCCAGAGAGATTAAATGATATGCCCAAGGTTCCAGAGGAAGTCAGTGGCTGATCCATAAATTGAGTCCCAGACCAGCATTTACCCGCAAAACCAGCCATCCTTTAATAGGCTGTCTACTGGCCCCCTTCATTAAAAACAATTCTGCTATATTAGGTTTCAAATTCATTTCCTCATGTACTAGATTAAACAGTGTGAATAAAGCCATTTAGATATATTACTTTAATTATAAGGAGGTTAGGGGATAGCAAACCACAAGACACAGGCCACCTGCAAGTCAATAAAATCCTTAAAGAAATCAGATACTACAATACAGTCTCACTACTTGCGCACAGAACAAGTATGTTTCGCTACATCCAAGCACAAGGCGGCATCAAAGTGTGTCTATTAATTATATTCAGATAATGTAATTAAATGATGCTTAAAGAGAGTCACAACATTAGGCTAGGGTGCCAGGCTTGCTGGTGTGCTCCTGAGAATTCATTCTACCAAATTAGAATTGGAGAATGAGAGCCCAATAGCAAGAGAGAAACTGGATCTTGTCACATCTCATTTTCGTTATATATAAACTGAGGGCCGGTGCAAAAGCTAAGGAATGATATGGCTCAGTCCTATGGCAACAGGAGGCAACACTTGGTGCAAAAAAAAAAAGGGGGGGGGGGGGAAGAGGTACTCCATATTTGAGAGAGAATCCAGGTTAATACTTAGTTTTTAAGCATCCCAAGCCGTTTGTTGTATGGTGTGGGCTAGTGATAACAACAGATGACTGGAGGTGTTCTGCCTAATCATGCCACCTACTCCATCAAGGGTTCGTTCACCTGCTCATCCACCATCACAGAACAGAAACACTAAAGCAGGAACACAGCCCTGCAGCAGACCACGCTGCCAACTTTGCCCTCATATCTACACTGATGACACCATCACAGGGCCTAATCAAGCCACCTACTCCATCAAGGGCTCGTTCACCTGCTCATCCACCAATGTGATTTATGCCATCATGTGCCGGAAATGCCCCTCTGCCTTATATATTGGACAGACAGGACAGTCTCTGCGCCAAAGAATCAATGGACACAAATCTGACATCAGAAATTGCAACACTGCAAAACCTGTAGGGGAACACTTCAATCTCCCTGCTCACTCCCTTGATGACTTGTTAATAGCTGTGTTGAAACAGATGAATAACAAATCACAGCTTCAAAGAGAAACTGCAGAACTCAAACTTATATGCAAATTTGACTCAGTTGTCTTGGGGACTAAACAGGGACTATGGATTTTTCTCACATTACAACAAGTGATTTGACCTCCCCCTCCTCTATGTGCTGTTCCCCAGTGTTTTGAATCCTAACACCTATTTTGATTTGCTGTTACAGCCTGACCTGATGCTATGTCATACACTCCCCTGCATTTAATTTCCTCCCACTCTGTAACTTTCCTATCTTCAAAGCATCTGACGAAAGTGGGATTTTCTCCCACGAAAGCTCATGCGATAAATAAATCTGTTAGTCTTTAAAAGTGCCACAGGACTCTGTTGTCTTTCTACAATAGACTAACACGGCTACCCCTTTGGAATTTGATTTAATTTGTAAGTGTAGACGCACCCTAAGAGAGTTCTGTGCCTCTTTGTTCATATCAAAAACTCTGCAATGAAAATATCACAACATCATGCCTTCAATTGTGTGTTCTGCCTCCTCTGGAAAAGTGCTTGGACCTCAACTAACAAAGGTTTTCTCATGAATCCGCATGGCAGTCTCCAGCTAGTCCACCTGCAGCAAAATACAGCCACAATTGCTTTTGAATCAGGAGCTCAATGCGTTCAGCTGTCCACTCAGTGGGAAAATATTTGCATTGTCCCCTAAAATATTTATTTTTATTACTGCTTGGATTGAACTGGGTCCAGAGTCAACAGAAAGTCAAACTCTCATGCCCTGCTGGCCAAAGACAGAATGGTGCTCTCTTCACACATAAATAATAAATTCAGAATATTAATAAAAGAAAGAAAGAGAATGGCTACATTAGAGACAGTTCTGCTGAGTGAGCTAAGAGACAATGTTTAATGAGCATAATTACCCTCATTCTTATTATAATAGCCCGCCTCTGCAGTTTGGTGGCTAACACAATCATTGTATTTTTTGGAAGATTTATTAGAACCAGAAATAAAGGGAATGCTTTACGACCCCTCCCCCCCAGCCGCTGTGCATAAGTAGCATGTTAATTACTGCAAACTCCCATTACACAAATAAATAATGATAAAATGAAAATGTGCGAGAGCCCTTTTTAATTAAAAAAGTGTCGGCTGCCTTGACACAATTTCAATAAACTTGAAGCAGGTGAATGGCTACAAAAGGAGGGCCCAACGCTGCATGTCTGGCTCATGAGAAATGTGAAGGTTCAATTAACTGAATGCTCAGCAAACATTTGAAGAGTTCTGGTGATTTCTTACTACCTCCAGGATAGAAGTCTAGGTAGGAGATGGCAGCTGAGAGAACAGGAACATCATCAGAGTCTTGTCTACTCTGGGGATTTACCCCATTTACATTCGTGGCTTGGCAGTACAGATTCCTATTTGCAGATTAGCAAAGTGACTCAGGATTTGGACCAGTAGAACTTAACCATTTTTGAAGCTGGCATTAGTGACACTGTTGCACATTGTGGTTTATAGGTGCTCTAGCTAGATACAGTAGAGGTTTACCTCAAATTAGCTAAGTTGCTGGCTGTCCACCAGTGACTGAAATCTTCTTGGTAAACAAAAGAGAGAAGGAAGGGTAACCGGGGGGAATTGAAGGATCTTGCTGGGGGGTTGGATCTAGACAGATGAATGGAAGATGTAAGAAGGAAAGGAGATGGTTATTTGGTTGTGAGTTTTTATGTAAAGAGAAGTAAGGGGGAAGAGGGTGTTGTGACTGAGTATTTTTAAATGATTTACAAAACTTTCATGAGAGTTTTTGAATGGGCTGTCAGTGAGCTTAGTATTAAAACCAAACAAACTCTGCAGATTTACCACGATGTTTTTCACAGGACCTGGGGAGGAAAATCCCACAGCTCGTACAGGTGTATAAAATACACCTACATACAATACATTAGCACTGAAGAATCAAATATCACAAGGAGTCAATATAGGGGGCAGTGTGGCCTCCCTCTGTGCCAGAGAGGGGAAGCCACCCGCCCTACCAAGCTGGGCAGAGTCAGACCACCTCCCCACTCCCGTGAGTTGTGCTGGGCAGGACAATATAAAATGCAGGGCCTCCAGGTCAGCTGTGGCTGAGGCAAAGAGGGAGATGGATGCATTTGGCTTGGTGTAGACTACTGCTTTTGCAAATGGGCCTGGAGACACCCTACCTGCCAGGGAGCTGGTGCCTACAGGGAAATCACTGGGATTGCAACTGGATGCCTACCCCAGGGTAACTGAGGATTCTCTCTGGACCCAAGTACACCCTGAAGAAAGGGTAGGAAGTAGCCCAGGTTGCCCATCTACAATTGAGCTGTGGTGGGCCTGTGCTTTGATCAGTGTGTTTCAGTTGGATTCCCCATTGCTAGGGGGCTGGATGTGGTGGAGTTGGGTGACCTGTGTCTGCCTGCTGCCTCATTCTGGTGGAGGCAGCACCCCACTGTAGGCCAGGAAGCCTGAGTTGGTCTGTTGTCTACTTGAGCCAAAACTCTGGGCCTTATCCTGCTTGAGGGCTGGGGCTAGATGCCTCCCTTGCCCTCCCATGCTCGGGGCCTGGGCTATAAACTGCTGCTTGGCCTGGCCTCTGCCTGAGGGCCCAGGAAGTCTGGACTGTGTACCAGCCCAGCCTGAAGGCCAGAGCTTCCTAACAGACTATTGGCTAAGTCGCACTTGTCAAGAGACGGTGGCGTCGTGAGGTTGGGTCGTCTCCCTCTGACCCAGAGGAAGAGAGGCAATCAACACCTGACTATAGTCAGGAAATGTAAAAGTTAAAGGTCTAGCAATAATATTATGTCAACAGTCATATAAATAGCTGCATAGTGACCCGGAAAATAAAAAGGGTTAAAAATGCCCCCCTACAATGCAGCCAGTTGGAACCAGGAGCATAACCAGCCCCTGGTTTCTGTCTGGGACCCTGAATCTGCAAGGTGGGCCTGGCCAGCTGCTAAGTAACAAGTGGAGCTGTGGGAGGAGGGAGGGGGAGAGGCATCATGATGAGGCCTGCCCACTGCAGCTGTGCAAACTTTGCCACCATGCCTTCGGGGTTGGGCAGCAGCCGGCATCTGTGAGCGGAGCTTCTTTGATTTTAATTGTGAAAACTGACATGCATTAAAACAGGGTGCAGTTGGAGGGGTGTTTACTAATATTTTTCCAACAGAGCAAACATATGTCCTGAATGAAGACTACGAACAACAAGTTTAGAAGCTCAAGCCTCTTTGCTATTGTCCAGTTTAGAGGCCTGGTGGTGGGATTATGATTAGCATCAATTTCCAAGTGGTAAACTGTCTATTTTGTTTCCAGTCTGCCCAGTGATTCTGATCAAACTTTTAGTCCCCCTACCACCACTAAAAAAACCCAAAACCACATGTCACCTGAAGGCAGAGAGCAAACATGTTCTAATTATATGTTACCAAGCTTCAGATGGAACCACATTTTTATAAATAACTTATAAACCTCTAAATACTGGGGAGGGAAAAGGAGAAGTTTATTAGAAAGTCTATATATCCTTAACTCCAAGGGAGCTCACAGGCTCTGCTATAATTAAACAATGTACAAGTAGCTGTATAGGCTTTAATCAGGTTTATGAAGAACTCAGGGTGAGTTTGCCACAGTAAAAGGTTATGTTTGCATCATTAAAATCTGGATTCCGGCTTTGTCCTTGATGTGTTCTTGCTCCAGTTTCTTTCATCCGCTTTCTCTTCAAGATAGTAACAGAACATCGCCCAAAAAGGATGACAAGAATTTAGGTGCTTTTAAAAAAGAAAGTTGCCAATTAACTATCCATGTCATGCCCTGCTCTCTTTTGATATGGTAACTATAAAACCTGAAAAAAAAGTACCAACTTGCCAACCGCCTTTCAGTCAGTTTCATTCAGTTCCTTAGAAAGGATCTCAATGTTAAAACTCTCTCCAGTGCTAATTGCCAATAATCTAAAAATACACAAGGTAGAGATTAATGTGTTTGTGGAGAAGGAGTAATATACTCCTACTGCAGAACACACATGAGCCTCTGTACTACAGACTTTCTGGTTTGAATTCTTTGGCTGTTTTAAACAGATCAGTGGAAATGAGTAGAGCTTCAGCCATTAAGACCACAAACCAGAGAGAGAAAAGTAGACCCTGGAGGCCCATTACCCTTCTCATATAGCACTAAATCCTTGAGGAACCTGGGAGATACAGGGATTGATCCGCAGC
Organism: Pelusios castaneus; assembly: GCA_007922175.1. Classification (NCBI taxonomy): domain Eukaryota; kingdom Metazoa; phylum Chordata; order Testudines; family Pelomedusidae; genus Pelusios; species Pelusios castaneus. The sequence continues at coordinate 3,873,516 of ML685782.1, forward strand.
TGTGGTAAATTATCATATGGTATTTGAAGTCAATGGAGTGGTGGTAATTTATCCAAGCTGAAGATCTTCCCCATAGTCCTTATGCAGAGGATGCTACAGATTGCAGTTCTTGGCATTTTTCTGGGTGGCAAAGACAAGACAAATTGGACCCTAGGAACAGGCCTCGTTGGCCATCTCCTCAGTCTTATAAGGACTCATGTTGAGGTTTTGGGATATGAATTTTTCATGGTAAATTAGGCAAAAATCACGGATATGTCATGGTAAAAACAAACCAAATCATGTTATGGTCATGGCCACAAAAAATGTGTAATTTTTAACCCTCATGTCACAGGATGCACCCCCACACACCTTGTAATGTGATCGGTTCATATTTGCAATGTAATTGTATGATTTAATGCAAAATATGCTATGCAAGGTGTTTCTTAATGCTCATAACATACTCCACATTATTGTTATGGTAGCAGGTTTCCTGCAGCATCATGTATGTGTACAGATATGAAATATGGCCCCATGTGTTTCACATGGCTCAGGGGGAGGAGGGGACAGACAATCAGAGCTGTCTCCCAGCACATAAACAGTCAGGGCTGCAAACACACATCCAGAGAAAATATAAATGACAGCAGACTACCTAAATGTCTGTAGCACCTTGGCCGGAGACAGGGAGATCACCCGCCTTTTCTGAACAAAGTGAATGACCTGGACACAAGAAGGTGGAGGGAAGGGAGTTTGAAAAGAGAAATAATCACACTTGGAAACAGTTTGGAGCTTTTTGCTAGAGAAACTCCATCTTGAAACATCTCCATTTACAGGCAAGGACTGTCCCTATCCACATGGCCAGGAAGGCCAAACTGTAACACTACCAGTAGCCAGCCAGGTTGGTAAGAGAAATGGACTTCTAAAGTAAACTTTAAGTTAGAATGCATCTTATATTTTCATTTGCTAGTGGTAACTCCTGACTGCTTGATTAATTGATTGTGCATTGATTTGCTATATACCCACTTAAAATCATGTTCGAATCAATAAATTAGTGTTTGTTTTATCTAAAGCTGTGGGGATTTTAGAGATAAAGAAAATGCGGAAGCCTAACTTAGTGCAAAGCTGAATGTATATCAGTTTCTTCATTAAACTGACACAACAGAGTATATGAGCCTGCAGTGACATGGGAAGGATCCTGATCTCTGCAGGACTGAAATTCCCAGTGTGGCATCTGAGGGCTGGAGATATGAACCGACCCCTGAGTGGCTAGTGAGTGCACATCCACTGCTTGGGACCAATTACACGCAGGAGGCTGATGCGGACTGACCCAGTAGTGAGAGTCCACCTAGAAAAGCAAGTAAATCGGGGTCCAGGAGTGAGTGGGTGATCAGGGAGATACAGAGGCACACAAGACCAGATTCTGGGAGGGGAACATCACACCTCCCACCTCAGGTCCTGCAGCCAGTGCTGACACTGGCTGGCTGGCCCCAGGCACCTTCTGCCTCCCCCACAGCCAGCATACATAGAAGTAGAAAGTCTTCCTGCACTAGAACCCAGGAAGCAGCATCCAACCGCTCAGCTCAGTCTGGCTTCTTGCCTCCCATTGCAGAGAACTGTGTACTTCTGAGCTGTTTTTCATCTTTTACTTCAAAGTCACCAGGCCCGGATTAAGGGCCCTCGGGGCCCTGGGCTCCCCCACCACTGTTGGCCCCTGCCTGCCCTCCCAGGCCTGGGGCCCCAGCCCCCCACCACCATGGGGGCCCCTGGCTGGGGGAAAGGTCGCACTAGTAGTGCTATAAAGACACAGTACTGTGTACTGAGAGATCACTGGCCAATATAAAATAGGTCCCTACCCCAAATAGGATGCAATCAAATAACCATTGTCACCAAATGTTTGGAGCTACAACAGGGTTAGGCAGCCCCCAGTACATTGCCGACAGTGGCACACGGGTCCCTTTGGAGCAGCACACAGCACCCTCTGTGGTTCCACCAAAATTGCTGCTCCTGCCACAGAAAGCCATTCTGGGCAGCTTCTTTTGGGGGCAGATGGGGCCTGGGAGGTCCCTACCATGCCCAGGCTCCAGGCATGCCATGGAAAGAAACTGCCCAGAGTGGCTCCTCTCCACAGCATACCATCACCAAAAGGAGACACTCCGGGCACCTTCTTTCCACGGCATACCTGGGGATCCGCAAGAGGAGCCTCTCTGGGTGGCTTCTTTCCAAAGTGTCCCTGCCCCCTCCCCCCCTCCCCGAGGGGCTAGCACAGCGATCAGCAAAAGTTGCTGACCCCTGAGCTACAAACTCTAACATCTTCCTCCCACACTCAGTTTTATCTCTCGATGCACAGAATGAATTGATCTAAAGTACGGCAACACATCACTGTAGGTATTTAGTCTTTGCCTTCAATATTCTCTCTTTATCATATACAGCTTAAGGCATAAAATGCAATATCAATGCCAAGTAATCTTACATGGTTGTCTGGCATTTCTTTTAGAGCACAAACAAGATGAAGAGAATTTTAGAAGATCACTGGTTCTGCTGTTCAAAGCATCCAGTATCCAGTGAATATTTTGGTCCAAGTTTAGGAATCAAAAACAGACTAGAGTTCTGACATCAGTGAAAGTGTAGCAGGCATGACAAAGGACTCCAATGCTCCTGAAGCATAGAAAGTGGTGCTACAGATTTAAAGAAAGAGGGTGACTTGGCTTTCTGTAGGTAACAGTAAAGAAGGTTTGGGGATGAAACAAAATTTGTCACTGAGAGAATCAGCACAGATGGAAAAACTATATAAAAGCAGGAAGCTTTAAAGCACTGGAAAAGGGCAATAGTGTCTCTGAACACTGACTCAAAGGCAGAATGTTCCTGGAGCAAAGAGGCTCTGCCAGCTTTTGCGCTAGACAGGAGTTCAAAGCTGTACATGGAAACTTAATGTGTTGACCTTGAATTACTGTACTCCCATTGGCAAAGAGGGACTTCCCCTTTCCTGCAGGGTGACCATATAATTGAAGGTGTTGAAAGGAACACAGGCAGAAAATAGCAGTGTTTAATAAATGGAAAATGTGGTTTGGGTTTGTGGTTTTGTGGGGGGGGGAGTTGTTTGTTTGTTTTTTTTAATTCTTCTGTGGGCAACACGCACTCTAAAAATACCTGAGCTACTTAGCTACATTTCAGACTGTTACAAACCTTGAGTGAGCCTTATAACACTTAACAATTCATAGATTGATACAAGTCAATGCCAAAAGGGACCATTAGATAGTCTAGGCTGATTGCCTGTATATTACAGACTGTTCCATTGCACTCATCTAATCCCATATACAGTCAAATAACTTGTGTGAGACTAAAGTCTGTTTTCCAGAAAGGCATCCACGCTTGATTTGGATATGGAGATTTGGCCACTTCTCTGCAATCTGTAAATAAAGTGCACTGGTGGGAGCATAAAGCTGAGATCTCTGCGTGGTTTGTGGATGCAGAGGACCTGAGCAACAAGAGAGCCCTGCACAAACTTGCTACAATCACCCTCACTGATAAAAATGTGTGCCTTATTTCTAATTTGCATTCATCCACCATCAGCATCCAGCCATTGGCTCTTATTATGCCATTTTCTGATAGACTTGAGTCTTTTAGCACCCAGTATCTTCTCCCCATGAAAGTATTCATACAACATAAAAAAGTCATCTCTCAATCCTTTTGAAAAAACAAACAGCTTGAACTCTTTAAGTCTCATTGTCAGGCATTTACTCGGGTCATCAAATCATTTTTGTGGCTCTTTTCTGCACCTTCCCCAATTTTTCAACATACTTTAAAAAGATATAGGCACCAGACCTGTACGCAGTATTCCGTTATTCATCTTACCAGCTGCGGACCAGGGTAAAATCACTTTCCTGCTCGTACTCACTATTCCTGTTTATATATCCAAAGATTGCAATTAGTCCTTTTTGCCAGAGCAATACAGTGGGAGCTTGGGTTGAGTTTTTTGTCCACTATGATCTCTAGGTTCCTTTTAGAGCCCCGGCTTTCCATGTTCCAGTCCCCCATTCTTTAGGTTGTGGTATGCTGGAGCAGGAGGTGTTCTTATCTCTGTGTTCTTCTGCGTCCAGCATGGATGTCTGTTTGGCTGCCTGGATCTGTGCAAGTTGTTTCATGAAGTTGATGGATTTCCACTTCAAACGGCTGTATTCAGTGCCCTCCATGTAGTCAAATTCCAAAGGGGTAGCCGTGTTAGTCTATTGTAGAAAGACAACAGAGTCTTGTGGCACTTTTAAAGACTAACAGATTTGATGTCTGTCTGGATCTGTGCAAGTTGTTTCATGAAGTTGATGGATTTCCACTTCAAACGGCTGTAAGTGCCACAAGACTCTGTTGTCTTTCTACAATAGACTAACACGGCTACCCCTTTGGAATTTGACCCCTTTGGTGTTTGGCTGCGTACATGTGTCTTTGTATGCATGTTCCCTCAAGATTAACCCTCGCTCAGATCTTTAAGTGGGGACTTTGTTAGCTCAGGGATCTAGAGCCTGGCTTGGACCTCTAAGCAGGCACTGAGTTAGCCTGGTGATCCTAAGCCAAGGTGTTCCTTTGGTTAACACTTTGTATTACCTTTGTCTTAGGTTTCTAGTGAGAACTCAGTTAGCTCATTAATCTTAAACCTAGCTGTACCATGTGTGCAAGCAGTAAACTGAGGCAACACTCACAATTGAGGAAACCAACACGACCACGGATCTTTGTAGAAATGAAGGTGCTAGGCTTTATTGCAGTGTAGCACGAGGGCTACAAGATCAACAGATCTACTAGCAGCATCCGTGCTCTCAATGCAACGGAACAGCTCAACTGACAGCAGGATTCTCCATGACCCCTTTTGGCTGTACGAAATCAGGGCTCTCAGGCGCCTGCTTTTATGCCCTGCTCAGACCTATTGGCTCAGCCCCCTTTGGTGTCCAAATCGACCTTGATTGGTCCACGTGCCCCTTTTTTGATATTGTCTATTAATTTGATAAGTCCACTCATCACTGAACATCTCCATCCATCAAGCTGTCATTCTGCGATTACATATACACTTGCGCTGGAGAGTTCAAAGATAGTTCACAGCATCCCTTCCTATCTCCTTGGTGCTAGGCCAGCTGGACACCTTCAGTGTCCTTTTCAAGTACTTTTCCACTCTTACTCCAGCTGTAGCTTACTTCTTGCCAATTTCTGTGAGGTCAGACTGCTTTAGCCTGACTCTTATCAACCTGACTATTTATTCAACTCAGGCCTACTGTTTTGATTTGTTTCACTAGGCCTTAGGCCTCATTCCTTACCATTTCTACCTGTCTCTTTTATTTTAACCTTTTACCTTCTTCTTCATAGGTATGCTCTTCATTCCTTGCTCCTAGATGTACAGCTTTGCATTTGGCTGCATTTAATGAATGTTGTTTGGCTGAGCCATTTTCTAAGGGATTCAGATGGCTGTGTATGACTGCCCCATTTTCAACTTTATTTACTATTCTGCCAATCTCTGTGTCATCCACAAATTTTATCAGCAGTGACCTTATATTTACTTCTACATAATTGATGACAACATTGAATTGCACTGGGCTAGTACCACCCCCAGTGGAATCCCACTAGAAATACCCTTATTTGATGATGGTTTCCCATTGACAACTACTTTGTGAGCTAGTCAGATCTATACTCTGTGTGGGGTCTGTGCTAGAGGAAGCCAAGGAGAGTGGAATGTGTAGTCCTCAGTTCCACTGAACCTACAGAGGAAAAATAACAGTAGGAAGCAATGCATAGAGAGGCATCTCCGCTCCACCCCTAATTTTTGCTTTCCATTTAGCAGCAACTTTGGCTCAGGTCAGCCCCAGCTAACCACTGGCCCAAGTCACCTGGTATCACCACCCGCCTCTTGGCACATTCTGTCTCCCACAGTTTGAAAATCAACATATGGGGTGGTCATGTGGCTCCCCACTATTGACAGCTATGTGTCACCTCCGATAACACCCCCCGACTGCTTTATCTTTCCTGCATTATCCTCCTACCCTGACACCCACGGTCCCTGGAGACCACTCCCACATCTGGACAATCTGATTTTCTCTCAGAAGTTCCCTCCTATAGCTTTTCACATGAGAGCGGACTACTTGACTTATTGTTTGTGAGGTGCTATAGCAGTGCAAAGGCAAAAATATCTGAGTCAGAAAAAGATGATGAGAGGCCTATCCCAGAGCTACTCTTTGCTAATAAATGTGAGGCATGAGCAGGGACTGAAACGTTGATCATTTAAATTGCAATCACAGGAAGCAGCTGGTATTTATCTAAGAATTGATGAGGGATCTGAAGAATTAAGTGTCTGAGCTGCCGATGGGGAAAAAAAATGTAATCTCTAAATTAGCAACTCTACCAGAGACTGAGTCCTAGAGGAGAGCCAACATCTGAATTCATTATGGCCCCAAAGATACTCCTCTGATTATGGATAAAGAAACAGGTGTCTGATTGTAAGCTATGCATCATTCCTTCCCGCTCCACAGAGGTCCCTAATATGAGCTCTTCCCATGGCCAATTACATCCCCTGAGCTGGAATTTCTTTTCCATTCAGTTCAGATGCAGAATCTTATGCTCTCTGGAAGGCTACTAAAGAAAAAACACAAGGCAATAAAGCAAGAAATAACAATGAGAGAGAGAGAAAGCTGGGCACTGAGAAGATGGACAGTGAAGAGGAGAAATAACAGTAAATATGCAAGAGCTTGACACAAGCTAAAGGGGAAATGTGATGCGGTGTTTAGCCCACAGTTGCCCTGAACGGGTTAAAGCAGATAGAGAAGGCGACTAATAAACCAGAAGACCAGGGCTGCCAGGAATCAGAAGGCTTGATTAAGCCCTTGACAGAGTGAAGGTGGCCAGCTGAGGAGGAAAAGCTGGGCTGGGATTTATAAAGCCAGGAGATTGGAGGAGGAAGGTGGATGGGACATTCTGCAGTCACTGGAAGAAGGGAGGAGTAGTTGGAGATTGCAGAGACAAGTAGCGTATAGTTACTCCCTGGGAGGAGGGACTTAAGAGGCTAGCAACTCCCAAAGATAGGGAGTGCCAGCTGGCAAGGAAAGTGGCAGAGAGAAAGGCAGTAAGGTCTAAAAGGGAACAGGCTTTTACTGCTAACTAGAGGGTCCCTGAGCTGGAACTGGAATGGAGGGTGTGCAGGGATTCTCCTGCCAGCCACTAAGGACATGCACTATGAGGCAGGATTGCCGGAGAAACCCTTTGGTGGCCCAGAATGGGAAAATGCATTTAGCGACCTGACCAAAGGGCTGAGTCATGAAGAGGCAGCAGCAGCCTCTGTGGCAAGAGAGGGATCGCAGAGCCAGAGAGAGGGAGGGGCAGAGAGGATGGTGTGCAATCATTCTGTAAATTCCCCATTTTCAAAGCATCTGATGAAGTGGGATTTTTTCCCCACGAAAGATCATGCGTTAAATACATTTGTTAGTCTTCAAAAGTGCCCCGGGACTCCTTGTTTGTTTTGCTAACACTTGATGAGAAGGTGAGAATGTTTAAAGAGGGGAAATTACTTTTTGTAGTGAGCTAGCCAGTCCCTATTCAGGCTCAGTCTGATGGTCAAGTTCGCAGAGGAATTCCAGCTCTGCAGTTTCACACCTGACCTGGTTTTGAAGGCTTTTTGCTGTTTTTGTTTTGTAGCATAACTTTCAACTCATTTACTGAGTAATTCAATTGACATCAGTGAAGCTGTACCTGATGGGTCAGTGGTGAATCTGGCTTTATTTCTGTGAGCTACAGAATGAGATAGCAAATCTCGGCCCCAGTTCTGCACTGGAGTAACTTTACAGTGGGGTCCTCCTGTGTGAGTCTAAAGGAGATGGGTTCCTCTTGAATGTACTGAAAGTATTAAGCAACTTTTCAGACCCACAAATTAACACGAGGAGACAAACTATGCTGATTTTCAATCTACTACTACAATGCAGGTCCTTTAATAAAGGCATTTTTTTTCCATTGGTCCCAAATCCAATGCCACAGAGCCCAGGATTCCTCAGATCTGTCAAACATTTTCAAAAGCACTTGAGTCACTTAGGAGCCTAAGTCCCTTTGAAAGCCATTGGAAGTTGTATCTTTTGGTTATATTGTCTTAGCGTTCCCATTGAAATCAATGGCAAAACTCCCATTGACATCAGCAAACTGTGCACACCTACATGTTGTACTCTATAAAAGTGGTAGTCCAGTCCAGGAACATTCTTATTTCTCTGCTCCAGCAGAAGAAAGAGGTGCTGCCAAAAGAAATTGGGAAATAATCTTCGGTTCTTTATGTGCTTAATTGTCAACTGAGATGGAAGATTAAAGTAGGAAGAAAGAATTATTTATGTGAGAGCCTGTTAGGACATGTCCTTCAGAACTCATGTCAGAAAACTGTATTGCTTTAACCCTCTGTGGTCTGTATGTAATTTCCACACTGTTTTCATTCTCTTTGACTAACAAGGTTATTAAAGACTGAGAAAGAAGGTTGTGCCTTCATTGCATTTAGAGGGGAGGATTCCTATGCTAACTCTGATCATATGTCTTTGCGACTTATCTTTGTTTTCAGAATTTAGCAGTCCCCTTTAAACAGTACACACAGTTCCTAATTAAAATCAACGTTTCATTAAACTTTTTAGGAGACACAGGCTAGAAAAACAATCTCTGTGAGTTGTACCTCCAGCTAATGAAGTGAGTTGAAGGGGATTCTGATCTTACATCTTGTTATATGACTGTCAGAGACTGCTGCTTAGATGACCATTTATTTTCGGAGAGACGGGAGCTGTGTTATGCAACTGGCTGATGGAAAGCAGTTATCAATTGAAAGAAATGAGGAGTGAACCCCAGCACTGCAGGCAGATCTTGGATAAGAACACAAGTTCAGCTGCTACCAGAACTATCCAAATCATTTGGGGATTCAGCATTAAGGCAGAAATCTCAGGAGATCCCATGAGATCTTGTGAGATCTTTCATGAGCTACCCTATATTTCCAGCTTCCATCTGGGTCAGAAACACCCCAAGACCAGCCCTGCTTGAGGCCTTTGGTATTTCCACTTCTGTTTGGGAATTGAAGAGGAGAGGCAGCCAGAGAAATGAAAGCTCATCATCAGGAATTCATAGCAATGTCACTTTTTGATCCTTTGTCTTCAGTCCTTCCTATCTTTACAAAGCAGAACTCCCCATCCATTGGATTTTTCCCTCACTAATTGGGAACATGAGGTGGGTTTAAGCTCTTGTGAGCCAAATTAGCTTGAACCTATTGATGAAGTGTTGTTGCAAGAGTCTGAAACAGGAACTTCAGGCTCAGGTGATCAGTGCATTCGTTTGGGGCAAATGCTACCCTGGGTGGTATTATTGCGAGCTACCTCCCTAAAGAACCATAAGAAAATTGTAATGGAGCTTGGGCAGTGAGTTGTCTCTCATCTCTAGGCAGAAGGCAGGGCTTGGTGCAGAAAGATGTTCAACTCAGGACCCGAGAGAACAGAAAGAAAGCAGCTCCCTCTCATCCTTAAGGTATTGCGCATCCATAAGGAGTCCAAGCTATTGGCTGTCCATCATCAGTCCTCTCAGCCCTTCTTTTAGCACAGCTCAGCTCAGAGATAAAAGCTCCTTTTTCGGAGCCTGGCTCAGAATTACCCAATCCCATGATTGTGAGTGTTCTAAGAGCTGGTGTTTTTCTCAAAGACCTCTTCCTGTGGACTTGGGATCACCCAACACTCTCAGCTGTCACAGTTCTTCACACACATGAGAACAAGAGAGACATTTTCCTACCACACCCAGGACACCCAAGTTAGCCACACCATCTCCAGACCACTCAACAGCCTAGTAGTTAGGGTGCTGATCTCAGCAACCCCAGTTCAAATCCACTTGATTGATAATGTCCTCCCCACCCAGCTATAGAATCAATCTCTCTCTGGCATCTAGAATATTTATACAACATGGAAGAGCAACATAATGAGAGATTTACTCTGTTGCCAGGTAATTAAGGCACTACCTAATTGTGGCTCCCACATCCCATATGAGTGCTCTGGCCTCCATCCCATTCTGGGGTGGGTATCTCCCCAGCAATTCCACCCTGGACCTGAGAAACCTTTTCCAAGTGGCTCCAGTCTCATGAAAAGTTTCAGTTTTGATGAAAAAAAATGAGGTCAGAAAATTCCCAGTCAGCCCTAATTCTGACTTAGTCCAGAGGCTCAGGGGGAGGTTCTGACAGAAAGGGATGAAGGCAAGATCAAGGCAGATTCTGACAGGAGTGTTGCCAGTGAAGCACTATTGTGTACATAGAAAGGAATGTATATGATTGTGTGTCTATCGGTGTGTATTTGCCTATGTTATCACAAATTTTAATTTTCAAACCATGTATCCAGTCTGGGACACATCAACCTCTTTTACTTCTTTCCTTTACTGACAAAGTTAATTTGAGGCTCAGTAACTATTTCCTCTCAACCCCTAAGCAGAAACTTGCAAAGACGGGGGTTCTTATTATAGTGTTTGGGCACGGTCTGCTTTCTTGCAGAGTTGGGCAAATACTGTTTAAAACATGCTGGAAAATATCCAAGAAGCAGCTTCAAAATAATCTGTTTCAGCCATGTTTGTGTCCCTTTTATGTATGCTTTCTATAAATATTGTAGTAATTGAGTTTAGTATTAGGCATATTTACAGAAACAGATCAACTGTTATTGGCGACTATTCATGGAAAGCATATTTTCCGTTTGTAATCACAGTTGTTCAACCTAGAAACCTTATTCTAAGACTTTATTCCTGCACTTAAAGATCAGAAACAACACAAGTGACCTATTCAACACAGCTCAGATACCACACAATGCTTATAAAGAACCTACAGGCTGCAAATTATTTGCTGAAATTGCCTGGCAATTTAAATTTCAAGTAACTAATTGTAGGCTGCCCAGCTGTTGCCTCAGGCCAGGAAAGAGTGACACAGCACCCTGAGAGTCTGAGTCAAGCCCTTTTCTCAGAGCATAGACTCAATTTCATCCATGAAAAATCTAGTACAGCCCATCAATCGTTCCGCAGCACTAAACCAGGGTCTGCCTGTGCCCTGCAGGTTTCCTCTGGACAGGCCACCTGCCTAAGAATCATCCACAAATCATGCTTTTTCCTTCTGGCCCAACAACTTCCTGACAGACTCTCTCGGCTTTAGGCCTCTTGCCCAGAAGTCCTCCTGCTCCAGAAGTGAACAAGTCTGCTTGTTCTCCTACCAGAACCTTCTTGAGTCTCCCCTTGCTGTTATCTGCTTCTATGATCACCTGATGCCCAACTAATCAGTCTCAGCTGGAGATAGCCAGTAAGTCACAGGTGAGGCTTGGGTCCCCGCTCTCCTTGAAGATTCAGTTACTCTATGATGCTAATACATTTTAAAAACTGAAAGCTGGTTATGGAGAATCAAGAGACAGAGAATGAGGTAAAATTAATTCTTGGTTATTCACTGTGAATTAGTTGCTCACCTCTTCCATGTTGCTACATTGCAGAATACTTATAGTAAAACAGTGGTGCCTCAAAATACTTACTGGTGAGAATCCTTTTTCTTTTAAAGTGTAAACCTTCATATCATGAAACAAAATATTTTATTTCCTCTGCAGAAGAGTAACACAAACGAACTAATCGGGCACATATCATAATATATTACCTGCATTGTGAGAACTGCTGGAATAACAAAACTGAATTTGAAAAAAAATTCCTAAAGGTGAATGGAAGGCAAATTTATTCAAGAAAATATCTGCTCTGAAGAATTCCAATTGTATTAAACTGTAAGTGGCTTATTTCTAGAGCTGGGCAAATAATAATATACAAAATGGATCTCTTCCTGTCATTCACTTTAAATACTTTAGAATCAAGAGAAAGACAAAGAAAACTATAGATCCTATACTTAGCAGGGAAGGAGAGCTAATAATAATATCAAGATGGTGGAAGTCTTTAATGCCTAGTTTACTTCAGTCTACTAAAAGGTGAATGGTGACTAAGTATTTAACACACTTAATATTAACAAGCAAGAAGGAACACAAACCAAGACAGGGATTGAACAGGTGGTGGAATACTTCGATGAGTTAGATGTATTCAAGTCCGCAGGACCTGATGAAATTAATCAATTGTTCTCCACGTCCACTGAAGATAGGACAAGAAGTAATGGACTTAATCTGTAGCAAGGGAGATCTAGATTTGATATTAGAAAACCATTTCTAATTATAAGGATAGTTAAATTCTGGATTAGGATTCCAAGGTGGCTTTGGAATCTCCATCACTTGAGATTTTTAAGAACAGACTGTATCATCCAATCATCTTGTCAGGGATGATCTGGGTTTATTTGGTCCTGCCTCAATGCAAAGGGCTGGACTTGATGAACTCTTGAGGTCCCTTCCAACCCTACATTTCTATGATTCACTAAATATTTATGAATTAATGTTTTTATTATTTGACCAAGTCTCTAAATGGTTGAATATTGTGATCCAATAAATCATACACAATTTTTCTCTTTCAATTGTCAGGTGTGTTACAAATATATAAGAGCCTGACCTGATCCTATGTCATACACTTCCTGCATTTAATTTCCTCACATTCTGTAAATTTCCCATCTTCAAAGCATCTGACGAAGTGGGATTTTCTCCCATGAAAGCTCATGCGATAGATAAATCTGTAAGCTAAGTTGACTCTGTTAAGTCGACTGAACAAGGTCAACTTACGCTGACTTAAAGCATCTATACTAGAAACTTAAGTCGGCTGCCTGCGTCCACACTAGCAGGTGCTAGGTGGACGGAGGAGAGCCGCAGCTTCTCCTGCCACAGAGGAGCCCCAGCTGTGGGGGAACCTCAGTGGCACCAAGGCTCCAGGAGCAGGGAAAGCCCCCACTTCCCCGGGGCTCCAGCGGTGGGGGATTCCCTCACAGCCTCAGCCAGGGCTCCAGCTTAGGTCAACCTAAGGTCAGTGTGGACACATAAGTCCACTTTCTTAGGTTGACCTAAGTGAAGTTTGGTCTACTTACTAAGTTCCAGTTAAGGGAAGCCACTTTGTTAAATCGACTTAATAAGATCGACTTTATGTTGACTTAGAGTCAACCTTATTAAGTTGACTTAACAAAGTCGACCTAACTTTTTGTAGTATAGACATAGCCAATGATTCTAGTACTGGGTCTTGTCTCTGACAGCAACCCTTCCCAGATGCTTCAAAAGAAGATACAAGAAACCCCAAAGTGGTCAAGTATTGAATAACTGGCCTCTTCTAACTCCTTCCACTTAGTGGTTGGTTTATCCCCTGAGGCATGAAAGTTTATATGAAAATATGTTTATTCTATCTACTGTAATTTTGAATAGTCTCATTATTCATGTCAGAGTCAAATCCTTTTTCTTAGCCACTTGATCACCATAAGGAGTGAGACTGGATGATTCTACTCTTTTCTTTCCTGACTACACAAGAACTAATTGTTATAACTACAGCCATGGAGGAAGACAATGGCATATGGAAAATTACTGTATATAAAATGTACTGGAACTGATAGTACTATCTGGAAATGGACAGAGTCTTTTGATAGCATAACACGGTGTTTGATTTGTGCAATTTGAAATGACATTTGGATAGAAGGTTGTTAATCCTTCCAAGGTGATCCTGCAATATTCACCCCTTGAAATTCTGTTCTTTTAAATATCCAACTCTTGTTGCAATCTGTTCCAGGAACTCCAGGGATAACTCATCTCTGGCAGGGATAGTTCAATGATATCTAGGAAGGAGGCTGTATCCACAGCCTAACCTCCTTTTCCTTTGCCACTACTTTTTTAATAAGGGGCTCCCTCACAACATATTTCTGGTTCAAATGGCACCTATGGCAGCGTTCAACACTATGGCAACAGCCTACACCACTGGTCTCCAACCAGTAGATCGAAATCTACTTCAGATGGGCAGTTGCCATTGAAACCCATGAGCGTTTCACCATCTGCTGCCGAAAGGTTGAAGACCACTGGTCTACACTACTGTTGAAACTATGGTAGCAACTGCTTTAAATCCTCTCAGCGCTGAAGTCAATGGAACTACTCATGTTTAATTTTAAACATGTGCTTAGATGCTATGTTAGATTAGACCAGACTTCTCAGGACCCTACAGGACTGAGATTCTAAGTGCTCTTGACATGTGCTCTGCCAGTAACATGAATAGCTACCACTGGATGGGAAGTGCTTTTAACAATCCTTTGCAGGGCTCTTTTAAGCTGAGCTGGAAAAGGTAAAGATACCAATGGTAGAAGGTTCATTCACTTTTAACAGCACTTTCTCCCTGCCAATGATTTGGTGAAGTCTCATGCTCTGCAAGCCCCATTCCTATAACATTTGAAACAAATGTGGAGAGATGGTAAAGATTAGGAAAGTAATAAAAGCTGTAATAATTACAGGGGGGAGAAAGGCAGCATTTCTTTTGCTTTGACAGTCACCCATATCTTAATTAAGTCTAAAGACTGTTTGGGGTTATAAAATAAGAGTAAAATATGGTATTGTCATGCTGTGGTTCTACCTACCAGCACCATAAACAAAAGCTTAAATAACCTTATAAAATTGAAATGTAATCAGATGTGCAACACTACTTGGTTAATGAAGAATTTCCTGGATAACCGCTTGCTATTCAGGCAGTCCTAATTGAGCAAAGTCCATGATATATGGTAGAGGATGATGTTTGGGAACCAGACTTGCATAATTACAAAGTGAATTCCTCAGGCACCATCACATAGTAACCTGTCCTCCAGGAAAATCTGAGAAGTTAACTGTTCGAGCATGGAGGGAACCTGATTAACAAACTGTGTGTGGCTCATGCTATAATGGATCTATGTTCTGCAAACAGACAGCCTGGGCTGGATCCCTGACCTTTCAGTGCCAAAAATATAGGCCTGAACTAATGGAGAGCTTTGTGCTAGTGCTTGATAAAGAAGCAACCTTGGAGAAGAAAGGATGGCATGTCCCGGGAACTCCTGCTGGCCGCTGAGGCTTCCGAAAGAAAGAAAAGGGCATGGAGACAATCGATGTCAGAATCTCAGAAGATGTAGAGAGAGGAACAGAAGGAAAACAAAGAGAAAATATTTGGTCGCAATGAATGGCGGCACGGAATCTCAATGCACCATGGGACATTGAGGCAGAACCCACGTTGCTCCAACATCCCCTCCACCATCCCAGAATTTGTAGTGGCAGAAGCTACCAAGCTGCACAGTGGCACAGCTCTCCACGGTGCACGGCTCTTACTGTCAATACTACAGCACCAAGCGTGAACGCGTTTGTGGTACAAAATGAGTGCTGTATGGATGGCAGGAGTGCTGTAATAATAGCACTTTATCAACAAAAAATATACTGTCAACAAAACTGTCTAGTAGACAATGACTTTAGTCCTGTCTCAGAGCAGGGGAATGAACTAGATGACCTCTCAAGGCCCCTTCAAACCGCAAATTTCTATGATTTTATGGCCATGCCTGAGAATTTCAGCTTTCATTTAAAAGAAAAAAGACCCTGCTGGTTGGGGAGAAAAGCTTGAAAGTGAAGTATTTTCTAAAGTAGAACTGGTTGGGAATTTTCTGACAAATGTTTTTTTCACTGAAAAATGCCAATTCATCAAAACCTAAACTGTTCATGGTAAAGGGTTGGTTTTGACAAATGCTTATTTCAAAAAAAAAAAAAAAAATGAAGAAAAAAAAAGGTTCAAAATTGTCAAAGCAACTCGTTTTAACATTTTCAAAACAACAAGTTGCGATTTTGATTCAAAATGGATTTTCTTTTGAAAATTCCAAGTTCTAAAAATGTTTAAAAAAATTTTTAAAGGCAAAACTAAAATGAAACTTCTCAAAATTATCACCACAAAATGTTTTATTTGACCCAATCAAAAACATTTTGGATTACTGGTTTGTGATAATGATTAAAATCTCAAAAATTCTTACAGGACGGGAAAACTGTTTCCTGCCTAGCTCCTCCTTAAAGGATGAGAAAGCAGAAGGCAAATAAAAATAACGCAACGTTTTATCATGTTAAATAAATGCTCATGATTTAAAGGCAATCTCATTATTTTTAAACATCTGGGATTGGTAGAAAAGGGGTGGGCAGATGGTAAAGATGTAAGAAAAGAATTCTCCCAGGAGTACAGTTAAAAAGGAGAAGAGAAGACTAAGGGCAGAACGTGGAGAGACACTGGCCTGGCCCAAGTGTTGAGACGGGAGATAAGCAATGTAGTGTACTTTCAGACTCCATACAGTATGCTGGTTTTGTTAGTGAGATGCTGCCCTCTAGTGGCTGTCATATGAGAAGCCTTCCAGCTACAGAAGACCTTTAATCCAAGTAGTACAGCCAAAGGTTTTAGAGTTGAAGAATCTGGATTCTAATTCAGACATGTGAGAAAGGAGAGTACAGGGATTGGCCCTGACACTGTGGCTATTGTTTGCCGCACATGGATTCATTACAGACTGGTGCGGACTGAAAGTAGGAACAGAGGTAGATGAGAGAGAGAGAGGGAATTGACGCAGCAGGAGAATAGAGACTAGACGGGATACAATCAACTAGTGGGAAGCTGGAGGGACAGCTCCAAGTCACAGATTGAGGTGAGGGATGGAGTGTGTGAGCGTGGGCAGAGGGAGAGGACAGTGGAGCTCAACACTGACAGTGTCATTCCTGTCTGAAAATCTTAGTCAGGTCTTGAGCCAACAGGAAGGGGGAGGAAGAATGGGGGAGGGGCTTGAAGGGAAGAAAAGTGAAATGGTTATTGGCACAGAAGCCAATTAGGGAAGAGAGAGGATGTTGTTTGGCAAGAGAGATACCAAAGCTAAAAGAACAGAAAGAACCGTGTGTGGGGGGAGGAAAAACAACGAGACTCCTGTGGCACCCTAAAGACTAACAAATGTCTTCGGGCATACGCTTTCGTGGGCTCCAACCCACTTCATGCATGCATCTGGTTGGAGCCCACAAAAGCTTATGCCTGAAGAAATTTGTTAGTCTTTAAGGTGCCACAGGACTCTCGGTTTTGCTGAGCACAGACTAACATGGCTACCCGTCTGGAAATTGTCACCATGCATGGGTGGAGGAAGTCCACATGGGCCCTGGATTTTCTTCAGAGGTGCCATGGGTGCAGGAAGCAGATGGGTCTGGATTGGCAATGGAATCGTGAGAGAGACAGAAGAGGAGTGTGATGTCCCCAGTCTAGAACACAGGCCTGGGAGTCCCCAGACAGCTGCTGAGTCCCGGCTCCAGCCCCACCCAGTGTTTGCTGAAAACTGCAGGACTATCACCTCCACCAAGACACCACCTCTGTGAGCCCGGTTCGGAGGAGTGACCGGCTCCTTCAATTGGTCCAGCCATGCTACCTAAGCCAAAGGGAGGCACAGGAAGATTGTCTAAGCAACAAGGTGATTTCCTGTTGTGGCTGCACTGAACTCTTCTTGTGCCTGCCTTCTGCACCCAACTCTGTTCCTGTTCTGCTCCTAGCTCCTGCCTCACGCCTGTTTTCACTCCTGTTCACAACATGCTCTTGCTCCATGCCTGGTCCTTGCCTTTCCTCCAGTCCTCAGTTACCAGTCCTAGCTGACTCCAGCCTCTAACTTCTGACCCTGAATCTGGTTTGATACTTGTCTCTGGCGTTTGGAATCTGACTGCAGCTCTGATGTTCCACTTTGATTCCTGATCCTAGCTCTGGTAATTGGCAGTGGACTCTGGTGCTGACCCTGAGCTTGGTTTCCCAACCTGGACACCTGCTCCACCTACTAGACCTGATTCCTGCTCTGTCTACAAGACCAGAGGGCCTACTTTCTGGTCCATAACAAGTAGCACAGAAGGTAATATAGCAGAAGAAGTAGAGTGAAGGGAGGACCATGTAGGAAGGTGGGGCAGACATAAAACCTACACAGCACCACCCTATGGAAAAGTTTGTCATTTTTGGAATAAACTGAAAATTCCCTGTCTCCAAAAGTCTTTTATTAACAAAATGCACCAGCAGAAGTAATAGATTGTTTGTTTTTTTTCAACTAGTGTAGATTTCCAAATGCTGCTCTAGTGGAAACCACAATGATCAAAAAATTCAGACTCCACATGTAGGAGTAAAGGCTGTCCTCCTTAAAATGTCCTGCTACTGCATGCCTAAACCTGGCTTTCAGTAAGCTAACCACTGATACCAAAGCAAGTAAGTACATGCAAGCTCTTAATCTCATTATATTTCCAGAATGCTTTTTTCTTGGTTCTTAGGCAATAGAGAAGTGCATTCAGAGAAGGCTCAACTTTCAGAGCCATGCCATTATTAACCATTTGTGACCTCCAGGTCTGCCCATGGCAAAGCATTTCATTTAGAAGTTAGTCGACAGGCATGATGGTAGCTCCTGCAGGTGCAGAAGATAACAACCTGGCTGTGGGCAGACACAGGTAGCAGTTTATTTCTTTACTCCTGTGCTCCAATTGCTACTCTGGTTACCTACCAAATACTGGATCAAGTTGGTCCTGCAGTGAAATCCTGGCCTTCCTGAAGTCAATAAGGTTATGTCTACACTTGCAAGTTAGGTCGACTTAAGGAGGTTTAAGTAAACCTAACTTAGTCCCTGACCACACCAGGCTTTCATTAAGTCGACTTAAGAAATTCCTTAAGTCAACTTAATGAAAGGTTACGTCGACTTAATAAGAACCACCAGTTAGATCAACCCAACCCTTAAGTTGACTCTTTAGATCGATTTAAGCACAGTGTGGACATGGATTAACCCTTAAGTCGACTTTATTAAGTCAATTTAAGGGCAGTTAGGTCGACTTAGTAAGTCCTCATTTAGGGTAACCACTTTGTTAAATCAACTTAATAAGGTCGACTTCAAGTCAACTTAAAGTCGACCTTATTAAGTCGACTTAACAAAGTCGACCTAACGTTTTCTAGTGTAGACATAGCCAAGGAGTTTTGCCCCTGATTTATTTGGGGCTGGAATTTTATCTCTGGTCTTGATTTTTTTTCCCCCCACAATTCTCAATAAGCTGTTTCAGATCATCTCTCCCAGGACCAAGACATCCCAAGACAACTGCCTTTCACAGGGACTATGAATAAAGATCACTCAGCAAGTGTCAGAGTAGTGGGAACTGGAGACAACAAGCCAGATTGTTCCACATACGGCATGCTGGGCAATTGCATGCTTGTACAACTAACCTGGCTCTTTGCCTTAACCTTCTTATATCATCAGCACTGAGAAATACACGTACAAATTAACCATTCTGCCCACTTCTGGAATTGGGGGAGAGAAGAGTAAAAGTGCAGAATGAGTGAGGTTCCTGCAAAATAGCCATGCTACTGTTAAAATGGGGAGAAAACTAAACTCTCTTTGGCAGATCATTCTGCTGTCAGGATGAACAGCATGGTGTAGATTATGTACTCTTATGAAGATGCCTTGAGATTGCTGAAGCCATGGATATTAGGGACTAAAGCCATTCCTTTCTAGGCTCTTTCTACGCTTGACTAAATCTTATTATAGGATAGGACTAAACACCCCTGAACATTAGACATTCATAGTGTGAACCTGTATCTGGATCCATATTTCCTCCTTGATCCCTACTATTAATAATGGGCTCAACCCAAACCCTAGCCCCCAACACTTCCAGAGTTTTGGGATTTAAAAAGTTAATCTAAATTTTGTGATTTAAGGCTTGTCTTCCAAAAAAAAAAAAAACCACATTGTAGCTACTGCCACCACAGTAATGCGGTAATTGCAGTTTTTCGTGTCTGCAATATCCTCCTTCCGTCAGCAGTGCGTAGCGTCACCAGGAGTGTTTGCACCAAAGTAAGGAAAGCAATATGGGGAACTGAGAGCTCCACTGGAAAGCTGGCTGCTAGCCCAGGCTCTCAGCTCCTCACGCCCCACACACTACATGGACACTGCATACCCCTAACTGCACTCTAATGGGGGTGGAGCTATGATGTCAGTGTAGCAGCAGGGCACTTACATCACCAGATGCAAAGTTGGAGTGCAGACATTGTGGGTACGTCTACACTGGAGGCTCTGGTAAGTCGACTTAACAAGGTCAACTTTAAGTCAACTTATAGTCGACCTTGTTAAGTCGACTTAGAGTTCACACTGAAAACTCCTGTCAACTGCCTGTGTCCACACTGGCAGGTGCTAGATCGATGGAGGAGTCGTGCATTGTGAGTAGCTGGGACAGGGCCTGGAGGCCGATTAGGTCGACTTAAGGGCACTTCCCGACCACACTGGCTTAAGTCAACTTAATAAGGTCGACTTAAGTGTTAAGTCAACCGTAAGAGGTGGTGTTATTAAGTCAACTTAAGGAAGTGCTTAAGTCACCTTAACAAAAGCCCAATGTGGATGCAAGAATCTGTAGGTCGACTTAACCTTCCTTAAGTCGACCTAAGGCTTCAGTGTAGATGTACCCTGAGGTTTTAGGTCAATGTAAGCTGATTTATGTTACCTTAACGCTTTAGTGTAGACCAAGTCTTATGCCCATTTCTTCTGGATTAGCCAAGGGTCTTAGTCCGCAGCATGCAGAATAGCTTGCAGCCCCTTTCATTCCAGTCAATATCCAACAGAGAAAAAACACATTCGCAACCTGCTAGCAACAAGGAGGTGAAATCTAAACCTTCATCTTACCGTGTGTTATTCTATCTCTGTGTCATGTGAGGTACATACGGAATATAGGCTAGTAGGTTATGTGCCTTTTTTAACATCATTATAGATCTAATGAAGTCAGAAGAATAGCACAGAAGCAATTGTCTATAGTGCCTAGGCCAAGGGTGTGTGTGTCAAAGATGGTGTCTTTTATCATTTTCCTGGTGAGTTCATTCAAGAGCATAGTGACTGTTTGGTTTAGCACACACGGTTGCTGAGGCATTTAGTGCAGTGTAGGAGGAACACCACATGCAGTGATAGGCATGTGTGGTACCTGTGGATCTTGGAAGGTGCATTGTAGGGGTGTTGACCATTGTAGCAGTGGAGATATGTCTGCAGGTTTTTCATCTCTTGTTATGGCATGCTATGGTGCTGCTTTGAGTTAGTGGGGCCTGATCCTTAGGATGCTCGATTCTAATGATGAGCTTGGCAAGACAGGGGGGTTGTCTGAAGACTAGAAAAGAGGCTTCAAGAAAGATTTCTTTCAAGATTTGGTCCCCACCAACTATCGGTTGTAATTGTTTGATGGTACCACATATTGATTCCCGCGTAGGATGGTAGGTGATAAGAAAGACAGTGCAGTTGGAGAGTGGGTTTTTTTTCTGTATTGAAGCAGGTTCTCTCTGGGTATTTAGGAGGCCAGTTCCAACATGCAATCTATTTCTCTCCTAAACTATCCTTGTTAGGTGAAAGTGGTTTTAAATGTATAAGGCAGCATTTCTCAGCCCAAAAGTGGGTCACAGATTTCATAGAAACTGTAAGGGACCATAAGAAGTCATCCAGTCCAGTCCCCTGCACTCACGGCAGGACCAAATATCATCATAACCATCCCTGACAGGTGTTTGTCTAACCTGCTCATAAAATTTTTCAATGATGGAGATTCCACAACCTGCCTAGGCAACTTATTCCAGTGGTTAGTCACCCTGACCATTAGAAATTTTTTCCTAATGTCCAACCTAAACCTCCCTTGCTGTCTTTTAAGCCCATTGTTTCTTGTCCCTCTCATTGGTGGTTAAGGAGAATAATTTTTCTCCCTCCTCCTCGTAACAAGCTTTTAAGTATCTGAAAACTGTTAACATGTCCCCTCTCAGTTTCCTCTTTCCAGACTAAACAAACCCAGCTCTTTCAATCTTCCCTCATATGTCAAGTGTTCCAGACCTTTAATCATTCGTGTTGCTCTTCTCTGGACTTTCTTCAATTTGTCCACATCTTTCCTGAAATGAGGTGCCAGAATTGGACACAATACTCCAGCTGAGGCCTAATCAGCGCAGGGTAGAGTGGAAGAATTACTTCTCTTGTCTTACTTACAATACTCCTGTTAATACCTTCCAGAACAATGTTGCTTCTTTTTTTTTTTCCAGCAGTGTTACACTGTTGACCCATATTTAGCTTGTGATCCACTATGACACCCAGATCCCTTTTCTGCAGTACTCCTTCCTACGCAGTCATTGCCCATTTTGTATGTGTGCAATGGATTGTTCTTTCCTAAGTGGAGCACTCTGCATTTCTCTTTATTGAATTTCATTCTATTTACCTCAGATCATTTAACCAGTTTCTCCAAATCATTTTGAATTGTGATACTATCCTCGAAAACACTTGCAACCCCTCCCAGCTTGGTATCATCTGCAAACTTGTATGTATGTATGAAAGAGTAGTGGCCACCGAAGCCCTGACCAGCGCTGTCCCGTGGGGGGAGCGGGGCCCAGGGCCAACTGGCCCAGGTGGGGCCCCGACCCCCCCCCCCCATGCTGGAGGGCAGGTGGGCCGCTCCACTCCCCCAGGGAGCCAGCCTAGGTGGGCAGGCTGCGGCTGCTGGTGGGGAGCCGGCTCTGGGCCCAGCCCCAGAAGCGGGGGCCACCGGTGGGGGGAGCCGGCCGCAGCCGGGACCCCAGGCTGCTGCAGCCGGTGCCCCAGCCGGGAACCCAAGGCCGCCGCCAAGGGCTGGCCCTGGCCACATGGGACGGGTCACAGCAGGCTGGCCCAGAGGCAGGCCCCGGCCACCTGCTCTGCCCCGGGGGCGGGGAGGGCTAACCCAGAGGCCGGGCTTAGTGCTCCCAGCCCATGGAGCACGGAAGAATGGGGGAGCCGCGGGGTGATCGCCCCATTCGCCCGCCCCTAGACACGGCCCTGGCCCTGACATGGGGGTTGCAACCCAAGGCTGAAGCCACAGAGGTCATGTAAAATCATAGAATCCATGACCTCCATGACTCACTCATAGCCTTACCAATTAGCCAATCGAATGCAATATGGGAAGTTATGGGAAAAGAGTGGTAAGCATAGAACTTCCAGTGAAGAGTGCAAGTTTATCACAAAGTCTTTAGTCGGTGAAACGGATACATTTTTAAACTAACCGGTTGCAACTTCAAATATCAGTGATAGTAGTAATTCACCAAAACCTGAGAAGAAAAGTACCCATAAACACAACCCTGCTTGCTTAAAGTCTGGGCTTTCATTATTGAGGACCAAAATGGTTACAAACCGCAGCATGTCATCTGCAGTGAACTATTAGCAAATGAAAGCCTAGAACCATCAAAGTTACGTAAGAATTAGGAAACAAAAAACTCTAGCTAAAAAAAAGATCAAGAGTCTTGTCTTTATAAAGGAAAAAGCAAAGATTTGGAAAGACACAAAAACCACTTGAACATGTATCTACTGTCTGGGAGCAAGCCTTGCACACCTCTGACCTCGTTGCACACCACATTGTGAAATGTAGAAAAGCTCACACTGTTGCTGGGGAGTTAACTTTATCTTCTGCTACTGATATGTACACTCAATTGCTGGTTGAGTCAACTGCAAAAAACAATAAATAAATAAAACCGTCGGAGCAGAATCTCCAATAGCTCAGAAGAAATCAAACTGCAAATAACCAATTGGCTTTCAGTAAACGACCGTTTTGCTTTACAATTAGCAAGGTTTGATGCATCTGTAGATTCATGTATCTTGCTGGTTTATGTGAGGCACGAGTGGGAAAGTGATTTTTCAAGGACTGTATTCATTTAGTGCAGATTTGCTGATTTTGCTACTACTGCTGATATAGTTGTTGCCCTGGATAATTACTTGGAGTTGTTAGGATGGATCTGATTGAAGAGTGTTGTGTTACAACTGAAGGAGCTGCTTCAGTGACAGGGAAACATTCAGTAGTTGTTCAAAGACTCCTGTCATGAGTATCCAATGCAACATGGAACCACTCTTTCCTACATAAGGAGTGGCTAAGGATATGGTACCTGAGCCTTCCAAGACTTTGAAAGATGCTATCAGAATTGTGAATTGCATAAAACAGAATGCCAAGAATTTGTAGTGCTTTCAGGTTTTCTGTCAGAAGCTTGGTATGGCGCATGTACACCTGCTTTACCATGCTGAGATCCAGTCTATCCCTTGGGCAAAGTGCTCTCATGTGTACAAACTTAAAAGTTCCATGGCAGTTTTTCTTGAAGAAAAAAGGCTAACCTGGCAGATGACACGTGGCTTGCGCATATTGCATATCTGGCAGATATATTCGATCAGATTTGAATCTGTCTTTACACAATCGCTTTGAGCGAACTGATAATAGCTGCATTCAAAAAAAAAAGAAAACACTTTCTATGTGGAAAAAACATTTTTCAGATGAAAGGATGGACATGTTTTTTAATGTGTCTTTAGTAACAAAAAATCAGAAAGATTCCACCAGCCAGGAAGCGCTGAAGGAAACGATCAGTAATCATCTAACCAAATTACACACAGAAGTCTGCGATTACTTGCCTGACAAGCATCTCAAGGGTGAAGAAAGGATACAGGATCTGTTTGGAATTATGGTGAAAAACATGAATCTACCTATGGAGGAACAATCTCTGCTCAGTCCAATTATCTTGCAATCACAGTTTGCAGAGAAAATATACTGAAATGAGCCTTCTACAGTTTTGAAGCAGTGCTGTGGGGGAGCATATCCTGCTCTTGCTTACCATGCTTTAGAGTCATTTTGTCTTTCACTACAACATGCTTGAGTGAAACTGAACCTCCAGATTGTGCTGACTACACTTACACCAAACTTTAATAAACTCATCAAAGAGACGCAAGCTCAAGTTTCTGATTAAGTTGTTGTTTATGCATTGTTGTTGATGGTGATTTCTCCCTTTATCTTGCTGACTGTTGAGCTGCTTTAACATAATAGTGAAATAATTGATAATATTAATTACATGTGGCAGAATGGAGGGGGGAAAAGTCCTTCAGGGCCTCTTCCACCTGTGCCTCCCTGGTGCCTGGGCCAGGGTAAAAAGCACTAGGAGTGCCATAGAAAGGCAGGGGAAGGGAGCCCTAGCTGAAAGCACTATTTAGGCCCTGCTGAACCCTGGCCCAAGGAAGCAAATAGGAACAATTGTTCCTCTGCTTGGGGTAGATACCTAGGGCTATGTCTACACTTGCACTTTTAAGTCGACTTTAACTAAGTCGACTTAGTTGAGTCGACTTAGTGAGTCTACACTTAAATTTAAAGTCGACTTAAAGGGGAACTTATAAAGTCGACCTAGAGTGTCCACACTGGATGCTCTAGGTCGACTTTGTGGGGCTAGGGGGACCTTGGGCAGGTCCACAGTGGCGGGGGGGCACCCCCTGTGTAGAATGGGGTAAAGGGGTACAGGGACCCTGGCAAGGCAGAGCCCTGTGTGTGACACTGTCTGGATTTAGGGAAGCATTTATGATATTATTTTCTATGGATATTTCATAAATGCTATAATCCATAGGAACTATGTCATGTTTGGTATCAATAGAAAGGTAGTAATTTGCTGGGAATGATTATATAGTTTATGTCCAGGAATTCTATTTCAATTAGAAGTTAAGAATTTGATCTTATATCCATACTTTAACTTGTGTCCTTCTGTACAAATGCCTTAAACGGGAGGGTGTGAACAACCATTGTCTCCTTAATGTTAAGGAATCTATCAGGTGATATGGTCCCAGGGAGTATCCTGATGAGCCATTAAGGAGACAATGGTTGTTCACACCCTCCCATCTAAGGCATTTGTCCAGAAGGACACAAGTTAAAGTATGGATATAACATCAAATTCTTAACTTCTAATCGAAATAGAATTCCTAGACATAAACTATATAATAATTCCCAGCAAATTACTACCTTTCTATTGATACCAAACATGACATAGTTCCTATGGTTTATAGCATTTATGAGATATCCATTGAAAATAATATCATAAATGCTTCCCTAAATCCAGACAGTGTCACACCGTGTCCACATGCCCTGCCCTTTGGGGGGCATGCCAGGCTCCCCCTGTACCCTCCCCCCGGCAGGGAGGGCATTGGTGTAGTCCTGGGGTAGCCCTAAGTCGACTTAGGGCTACCCCAGGGCTACACTGGCTTAATTCGACTTTAGAAAGTCGAATTAAGCCTTAGCTCGAGTAAAAAGCAGGTTTAATAAAGTCGACTTAATTTTCCTTAAGTCGACTTTATTTTCCTTAAGTCGACTTAAGCAAGCTGCTTAAGTCGACTTATGCAAAGTGTAGTGTAGACTCAGGGCAAATTAAGTCGACCTAAGCCAAGCTTGGCTTAAGTCGACTTAATTTGCCAGTGTAGACGCAGCCTAGGAGAGGCATGGCAAGGGAGGAAGATGAGAGCTTGGTAGCTCAGTGTGCTTCTTGGTTTTGTAAGTGTAAGAAGTCTATGCCTCAGGGCCTGCTTGGGAGTGGGTATTGTAATCTGCATTTTTGTAAATAAACCAGCATGTGTGTTTGCAATGGGTGACACCTCAGAGCCCTGTTATTTGGGGGTGGGGACGACTACCAAGAGGACCCAGAGGCTAGAAGCGACCCCCTACAAGTGATTATTTTGGGTGCAAAATACTCGTGTGCTTCTATTTAAGCTATTTACTGATTCAGGAGGGGCTATCGGTGTTTACAAATGGGTCCTGGTCCAGAAAAAGATTGAAAACCACCAATATAAGGTGTGTATCCTGGACTTTTTCCTCCATAAGGACTGAAAGGTCAGATATGGAGTGATTGTTCAGTCTTTAGGGAGAACCTGGGGAACACTTTCAAATAATGAGCCTGGAAGCTTAAATTCATAACTATGGTAGACACTAAAAATCCTGGTCTTAATGAAGACACTGGATTTATGACCAGTTACAAAAACCTCTAACCCACTAATCCAGCCCACCTTCCCCCCCCCCCCCCATTATTGACATTCATTAACTGGCCACTTCTCCTTCAATGGCTTTGTACAACGTATGTTAATTACTAAGGCTAAACACTTTGTTTTGCCTTGTATGTAGCCATGATGCTCCGAGTAACTTTCTCAGCCCTGAAGAGGAGTGCTGTGTAGCTCAAAAGCTTGTCTCTCTGCCCACAGAAGTTTGTCCAGCAAATTACATTACCTGACCCACCCTGGCTCTCTAATAAACTAAAAAGGACTCAGTGGAACTCTTGTATTGACCTGGGTAACTGATTGGTGTTTCCCCAGTTGTAAATAACAAGGACATCCCAAGCTTATGCTTATGAATGCTTCATCCCACACCACACCGTCCTGCTTTATTCTTCTGTATGCTATTATGTGATTGTTGTTCCAGTGATTTCACAATATAAAAGAATGATGCTTTTGAGATTTTTGACCCAAAGAAGTAAGGACCCAAAGGAGGTCTGTTTGTTTTCTTTACTCTTGCCGAAGCATGCAAGTATTAGCAGCCTCATCAAGGTGGACTTAGTGAAAGTATGTTTTTGACAGTTTCATATTTTACATTTTGAGAGGTGTAGAAAAAAAGTTGCACATAAGGATTACTTAATTATGGCATGTATCTCTGTGGCATGCTCAAGGAAAAGCACTTTTGTGTGTGGGTGTAGTTTTAATAGAAAGCTAAATTTATGCAGTGAGAAGGTCACAGAGCAGCTTCAAAGCCCTTCCCTAGAGATAGCATAGTCAGTTTTGGATGATCACGCAACTCTCACTTTTTCACTTAATACTAATACTTGCAATGCGTCTTCCAAACATTAACTAGTTGATTTTAAAAGCTAACTCAGAGTGCTGCCATTTTTCCTGTTTTTAAGATCCATTTCTTTCCTTCGGTACACACATGATGATGTTGGACTGGGTAGGCAGCTGTGATCCAATGAACCAAGCATTAAACTGGGGCTTAAGAAGTTTGGGTTCTAGTTTGAACTCTGACATTTAACAGCTGCATGACTCAATTTATGACAAATGTTCAGAAGCAGCCATTACTTTGGGAGCTCCATCATTTTGGAGAGCTCAAGCTTCAGAAATGCTAAGGTGTCTCTAGCTCAACTTCAACAACCAAGACAACAGAGTCCAGTGGCACTTTTAAAGACTAACAGATTTATTTATCGCATGAGCTTTTGTGGAATGAATCAGTGGGATTTTCTTCCACAAAAGCTCATGCGATAAATAAATCTGTTAGTCTTTAAAAGTGCCACTGGACTCTGTTGTCTTTCTACAATAGACTAACACGGCTACCCCTTTGGAATTCAACAACCAAGGCATCCAGAATGAGTGGCTATTTCTGAAAAATTGGGCATTAAGATGTATGTCCCTCAGTTACTCCATCTGTGACATGAAGATTAAAGGTGGGTGTAACTTTTCAATGAATAATTTACTTGCCAAAAATGCAGTTTCAGGTCAACCAAAACTATTCATGAATTCATTCTGAATTCAGCAAATAATTTCAGCCAGATAAAAACTGGAAAAAAATAAAGAAAAAGTCAAAATACTTTGTTTTGATGTTTTCTAAATAAAACATTTTATTTTGAAAAGATTATTTTTAAATGGTAAAAAATCAGACAAAACCAAAACATTTAGTATGGGTTCAGTGAAATGTCTCATGCAACCTGATTTTTTTTTTTTTTCAATTTTTTTGTTTTAGTGAGAAGAACAGAATATTTTTCATTTCAGGTCAACTCAAAACCATTTTTTTTCAGATTTTTCAATTTCTCCAGCAAAACAAAATATTAATTATTTGTTCAGCTCTAATGGAGATAGCAATACTGCCTCACCCACCTTTTAAATTAGTTTCACATCTGTCTAACATGCTGTAATAGGTAACTGCAAAGCATAACTGTCTTTCAAGATGTGTGTCTCTTTCTGTCCATTCATTAGAGCAGCGGTTCTCAACCGCTGTATCATGATACAAAAGTGTGTCGCGGCACAGCGACTGAGTGTGTCACTGAATAGCAGTCTGCGGCCGAAAGCCCAAGCCTGCCACCGAAAGAAGCTCTTGGCACCAAGGAAACTTTCAGCAGTAGGCTGCTGGCCCTTTAAGAAGCTGCTACTGAAATGCATAGTGGTGGCAGCTTTCTGCCCCAGAGGGGATGCTTTATTAGAAGCCACTGCCGAAAAGTGTCTTTTCTGGTAGCAAAGGCTACCCCAGATGGCTCCTGCCCCCGACTTTGGTCCTTAAGAAATTGTTCTTCGGCAATGGGGTCAGCCAAAAGTGCTGCCACCAGGAGGGAAGCTGCAGCAGTGGGAGGAGCCCCAGCGGCGGCGGCTCTATGGCTGGGGATGCTCCCAGCCCTGTTGAGGTTCTTCAGGGGTTGAGAATCCCTGCATTAGAGGGCTCAGTTAAATGTTTCCTTATGGAAAAAAATCCCATTGCATTTAATAGACAAACTCTTTAATAGATTTTCTGACACAGTCTATAGAGATTATTATTTCTGTTATAGAATTCCATTGCATGGTTTTTAAAAATACATTTAGAGAAAATATTGTTCTCCATTAATATATAAAGGTTTTTAGAGTAATTTTGCTAGAACTCCATTGTGTTGGTGGTGGCTTATAAATTGTAGACAGTAGCACCTAGGGGCTCAAATTAGGGATGAGAGACCCATGTGCTGAGTGTTGTACAAACACAGAACAAAAAGACAGTCCCTGCTCCAAAGAGTTTACATGAGGTGATACGACCAGTAGATATAACAAACAGATAGAAGAAAGACGAGGAGGAGAAAATTCTGAAGAGATTAGTAGGTAGTGGATATAATATGGCAGCTGTCTAACCATTGCTGAATTTTTGGTAAACATCAAAACCAAGTTGAAGAGGAGAGTCAGGTGGCTGTGCAGATGTTTACAGGGACTTCTTTCCATCCATAGCAGATGGCCAAGAGATGGTATTTGTTAGAACATACAACTCGTAGGCAATCAAGACTGTCATCAACATCAGAGTTGAAATGGGAATTGACATCCTGATAGTGTATAAGAGCTGATAACTGGAGTTGAGATAGACCAGGGAGGATGTCATCCCTATTGCATTTTATAGGTCCCTTCCATATGGCTTTGTTTTCCAACATAATGCTACCTTGTACAATTGTCCCACACAGTTGGATCAAGCTTTGCCTCAGCATACTTATAAGTTATACATTTTTTCAACTGCAATACATTGCCCACAATCTACACATACAAGGCCATACCACACCTCCCATTTCCATAGATGCATCCCCTTGTGGGGGTGATTTTCTCTAGATGGGACTCCTCTGAAACCAATGGAAGTTACACAAATGGAAAAGTGGCATCCAGTCGACTGCTGTCATCAACCCAGTGATGTCAATGGGAGTTGAACTAAAGCGTGATAGACAACAGAGTCCTGTGGCACTTTTAAAGACACTCTGTTGTCTTTCTACAATAGACTAACACGGCTACCCCTTTGGAATAAAGCATGATAGTGCCTCTTGGAGAATTATTGTGTATAAATTAGGGGTTACAACCTTAGAAAAAGACTCACAAAGTGAGCAGCTTACATGAAAGCCTGAGCTGTGAGAAATTAGTTTGATAGATAGATAGATAGATAGATAGATAGATAGATAGATAGATAGATAGATAGATAGA
>ML685782.1:3903901-3953158 GCA_007922175.1 Pelusios castaneus
AGATAGATAGATAGATAGATAGATAGATAGATAGATAGATAGATAGAATTAATATAAATATATCTTGTGTACTCTTACCTTTCACTTCCCAGGTTTCCAGAGATGAAATAAATTGTTTGTTCCATTTTAAATGTTTTGGTTTTGTATATTCATGTCAATTGTGTAGTAGGGAAGTTGTTTCCCATGACAGAAGGAATTTAATATTGTAGAAGATGGCTGCTTTGGATAAATGGTACCAAATGAATGCCGAAAATCAATGACAGAGCTATATTAAAAAAAAAAAACATTACAAATGTCATAATAAAATGGGGCTTGAAAGCTTTCATGCTTGACAGTCTCTTCAAAACAAGCTTTTCATCTTCAAGTCCCTATTTCCCAAAGCAGATAAGCAGCTTTTCCTTGCTTAAAGGGAGCATAAGTGGTATTTTGTGCAGCTCTCAATTCTTTCCTCTATTTTGAACAGCTTCTGAGCAGCGCAGCAATGCAAGGATGCTGGCGTAGGTGTGTGCTCCGAGCCACTGACTAAAGACAGGGTCTCCTGACTTTCAGTTGCTGTGACTCCAGTGATTTATCATTTCTTAAATTAAAGCACCAACTCAGCAGTCAAGACCATAGAGTAACTATGATGAGCAAGAATACTCACACTGCCTTCTCTCAACTCCTCACATCCTTTCTAAATATGCATTGGACTCACTACAAACACCAGGAAGTATTCTTTGCAGGTAGCCTTATTGGTAGTTGGCCAAAACACTGGAACAGATGCAGAACTCAAGGGTCTCATGGTTATTGTAGTGACTGGGACTCAAGAGACCTGGATTTTATTCCTAGCCACACTTCTGAATTCCTCTGTGACTTCGTGTATATCACTTGAGGTTGTATTATGCACCCTTACTCTCACAAGTCATCCCACCAATTTGAGCAAGCATTCACCACCCTTGAGCAGGGATGGCATGGTCTATCCTTCTCTCCATCTGTAAAATAGGGTGATGATAATATTTCCCTACTTCACTGATGTGATATGAAGTTACAGTGATAAATATCTGGGAAGTGTTTGGCTCTATGGTGGTGAAGATTAAATATATATAAAATGCAAGCAGCAACCTGTGATAATTTATCTATCTTCTCCTACTATTAAGTTACTATATTAGCATACTAAGAAACCAATGGAAATGGTGATGAGATAGCTCTAGGAAGATGTTTAAATTCACTGAATTTGGGGTGATCAAGTGGAAGAAAAAAAGAGAAGGGACTGGATTACTTTTTTTTTTAAATGAACATTAGTAGATGGGGAATTAAAAGCAAGGAAAGAACAACCGCCACATAAAAAGATGGAGAGAAAAAGTCCTAAAACACAGCCACTATCTAGAAAGTACCAGACCAGAACAGATTTTAAGTGAGGTCTCTGAGTCTCATATAAATAAATGTCCTTTTATGATGCAAAGGCCTGTCAGAGCAGGGAAAGCCCCAGTGTACAATCTACTCTTCACACACAGTGACAAACAACACAGCAAGGCATCACAGGCTTAATTAAAACAATAAATAGCCACAGACAAAAAGACCCTGCCACTTAATACTTACAGATTGTTATGAGAATGAAGAAAATCATCACTTACACCTGTGGGCCACGTGAATTTCACTTGCCTTTCTCAGATGTATTCAGGTGATGATGTAACTCCCCTTACCTCTGCTTGACACTCTGTGATGCCATTCAATGCCAAAGGGGAGTGCAGCATGGGACAATCTTATGAAGTCACCGTAGTCAATATTTTCGAAGTAAGGCACCAAATAAGTCTATATTTGGACACTTAAACATAAAGAAGCCTGAGTGTCAGAGGGGCTAAGCGGTGGGAGCTCTGGCCATCCTTCAGGCCATTTCTATTTAGATTGCAGAAGTTGCAAAATGTAGGACCTGGACTATACTGCAGTGCTGGGTCAATGGGAGATACATAATCTGTGTACTGTAGAATGCGTATCTCCCATCAGCTTACTTACTCTACCTTACCATGGTATCCTAACTGGGCTGCGCCAATGGGAAATGCTCTCTGTTCAATGCAGCATTACTCTTTTCTGGGGGGTGGAGTTACTGCATTGAACGGAGAGCACTTGCAGAATCAGTTGAGTGGGTCTCCACAGGCTGCTCAATTGATCCTGCTGCATCAGTCCATGTAGACCAATGCAGGGATTTCAGTGTAGACAAGCCCACGATGTCTGGAGGAAAGTCACAAGGATAGATTGTTTCAGTGCAGATAGTAAAACACATACCTCCCAACTTCTATCCTTTTCTTTTAGCCACAAAATTATCCTTCTTCTGATGGGGATGAGGGGTTGGAACAAATAAAGATCATAGGTTAGTTGTGTAATGTTGAGCCTGCACATGTCTTATTCTGAATAGTTTTGTCTCCACTCCTTTTTTAGGACGATAATGCTAGACACAATGGCAGAAGTAGATGATGTAGGTGGTACAGGGGCCAATGATAGCTGAAAGGAGGAGTCCTGCTGCAGAAGTCCGCCCCACGTGCAGGATGTGAGTGAAAGGAAACTAAGGGGGGAGACAAGAAGAGAGGAGTGGATAGTTGCAAAGGAAACATGGAAAATATATTTAGGTCAAGAGTTGAGGCCTTTCCTTGGACATTTGAGTGGGAAGGAATGGAAATAATAGAAGCAGAGGCCAGCCTCCCGAAAGAGTTAAGGTGAGGATGGGGCATTGTCTGCCACATTGGTCAGCAAAGCTAGGTGATTATTAAGTGGAGCACACCCTTGCCATATCCACAACTGTGGGCAGGTTCACATCCTCCAGTCCTCAAGGTTCTGCCTGAATGGTGCAACTTGTCACGTTCAATGTCTTTTAAGCTCTCTCTAAAGCTAAATCAAGTTAACTTCTCTTTTACACCGGAGGGAGATTTATAGTTATCTGATGAGTGACAAAGAAAAAAGTTTCTCGGTCAATGTTTTTGCCTGCTCAATTAATTTGACAAAATTCTCCTGATGCCACAGTATTAAAATCAATAAAACATTCAAAACAAGTAACTGAAAACTATCAACGTTAATGAGATTCCATAAGTGTAGAGTGGGTGCAATAGCTAAAGCAAAGCAAATGTTCGAAAGGCAAGTCCTATCCTAACGCCTTTAGAAGCCAACTACCAAGCCAGAGTAGGATCATATTTAATGCCTCCCAATAACTGCTAGAGCCACAAAGAGGGAACGTGTCCCTGGTACAATTGACTACAATTGCAAAGAAGTTTACAGTGGTAGGAATGTAAATTTCCCTGTATCCAGATCAAATAACGAGAGATGATATATGGAAAATCTTTTATAGACTAGCATCTCAATATGTATAGCTTTTCTGAAGCATCCATCATTATAGTATCCAAAGACCATGTACAAGAGAAAAGGTATTAAATGAAGATCAATTGGGCTTTGGATATTATTTATGTTGTAACTTGAGGGTGTAAAACAAACAAAAAAAAAGCATCTCCCAGTCTAAACAAACTCCTCGACTGAAGGCTAAGGAGTTTATTACCTACAATCTGGTTACAGTGGAGTCATTGCTGCTTTCAAATCTCACCACCTGTATGCCCACAACAAACATGGCTGCCTAAGCAACTCACTTCATGAACTGGGGGGAAAAAAATCAGATTCTAAGCAACTTATATACTTTACTATACCAGTAACTTGACAATGTTCTCCATTAAACTCAGTCCTGATCTTACCCTGGGAGCTAACAAACAGCTGGACCATCAGCATCAGAGAGTATTTATCCCAGGATCTGTATATTACCTTATTAACAAGAATCACCCTTATGTTGTCAGCTAATTTATTTCTGAAGGTCCCTGGAGAACCTGGATTATTTAGCCACTGGAGCATTCTGTGCCAGCATGTATCCTGTTTTCGTAACACGGTAGCAGAAGCCTGGCAGGTGTGAGGAAGGCCTCAGGCAGATGCTCCACAAGGAAACAGAGAGGGTTTTATTATCAATTATGGATAATACCGTTTGCCTTATGATATGTAACTGGGTGTGCTAGTACCAGTTTTAACTCCCTGCACTGTCACTCTAATACCTACCGGTATATGTTAATGGGGACTTCGCTGGAAGATAAGTAGTTGACAGAGGGTGTCAATTAGCTGAGTGGAGCTAGAGGGGCAGGTCTAACTGATGGGAAAGCATCCCTAGCAGGTGGGAAAGCAAAGACCCTGACAGAATATGAAGGATGAACTACTTGCTGTTTGTCATGGTGGTCCCTTTCCCCAGAGGCTAGCAAGGAAGCTGCCTCTAGAAGTCAGTATGTGTCAATAACCCTACAGGTTGTGGTCTGCTGGATGGAGGTATTGAAATGTTATGGTAAGGAGAGCTGGAGTGGTTGTGATCTGTGAGTAAGGCCTGCGATGACTCTCACAGGGGACCTTTCTACAACAGCTAATAAAGATTCTTCTTCAGTGTTAGAAGGAAACACATTTTTCTGTGGTTCTTTAACACTGTCATCATGTGTCTCCCTCATATCAGAGTAAGCCCTGTAGCCAGAAACTCCAAAGGTGAAAGAGCGCTCTACCCCCGTCTCGTGGTAAAAAAAAGAAAAATGCTGCCAGAGCTGTATTTGCATAAGCTACTTACCCACAATTCCTCTAGTGCTCCTTGGGAGTCACTGTAACCAGTCATAATCTTGGGTTTTTTGAGGTAGTAGGTGTGGCAAAGACGCCTTCTCCAAACATTTGGGATTCTGCTGCAGCACCTTTTATGTGTTTTTCTCTTTTTGTTCTGTGAGATGTTACTGAGGAAAGTCCACAGCCAACTTTGAAGCAATGCAGAGGACAGTGGTATGCAGATAATGAGATCTGAAAGCAGCAGTGACTTTCTATAACCAGTGCTGAGTGGAGTCCAATGGACTGGACCCTGCCCATGAAACCATTTGAAGCTACATAACTGAGCTGAGGTAGGTGAGAGAGATAAGCACTGCTCCCTTGGGAATGCAGAGAGCTCTACCACGGCACTTGGGTTACTGCTGCCTGATGGGTGAGTGGGCTAGGTGTGTGGCCAAGGGACATTCCCACCAGTGGATGGGACAGGAGGGACGGATGAACCATTGCCAAAGTTACTGGTGCTGAGGAGGTATTTTAGTCTTAATTTGTCTGGATGGATGGCTATATGATAGAATCAGGGTATGTCTACACTGGCAATTTAGGTCGACTTAAGTAGCCTTACGTCAACCTAAATTACTCCTCCCATCCACACTGGGCTTTCATTAAATCGACTTAAGAAATTCCTTAAGTCAACTTAAGGAAAGCTTAAGTCGACTTAGTAAGAACCGCTGGTTAGGTCGACCTAACCCTTAAGTCGACTCCTTAGGTCAATTTAAGCACAGTGCAGACATGGATTAACCCTTAAGTCAACTTTATTAAGTTGACTTCAGGGCAGTTAGATCGACTTACTAAGTCCCTGTTCAGTGTAACCACTTTGTTAGGTCAACTTAATAAGGTCGATTTTAAGTCGACTTAAAGTCGACCTTATTAAGTCGACTTAACAAAGTCGACCTAACTTTTTTTAGTGTAGATATAGCCATAGAAATTGGAAGGAACCATAAGAGGTCATTGAGTCCAGTCCCTGGCCCTCATGGCAGGACCAAGTACCCTCTTAAACCATCCCTGACAGGTGTTTTTCTAACCTGCTCTTAAACATTTCCAGTGATGTAGATTCCATAACAGGCCTAGGCAACTTACTCCAGTGGTTAATCACCCTGACAGTTAGGAATTTTTTCCTAATGTCCAACTTAAACCTCCCTTGCCGTAATTTAAGCCCATTGCTTCTTCTCCTATTTTCGGCGGTTAAAGAGAACAATTTTTCTCCCTCGTCCTTGTAAGAACCTTCAAGCTACTTGAAAACTTATCATGTCCCCTCTCAGTCTCCTCTTTTCCAGACTAAATAAACCCGGCTCTTTCAATCTTCCCTCATAAATCAAGTGTTCCAGACATTTAATCATTCTTGTTGCTCTTCTCTGGGTAGATACACACACCCTGTTGTTTGTGTTTTCCCAAGATTATGACTGTGTTCCCTTTTCCCTAATAAAGATTTCCTTGTTCATATAACATCTCAGAGTGGGGAGGCAGGCAGAGTTCCATCTATTAATGGCACTGCAGGAGGCGGTGTTTACTTTTCTAGAGTTTCTGGATGGAGCTGAAGCTAGTTTAGTTATTTGTTCTGAGGGACCCTAAACAGGGAAGCAGGGAGTTCCCTTTGGAGGGATGTTGGGGGGTGTGAAGGGAGGCCCTGAGACTTGTCTGGTGGGAGGGAGCGGCTGGCTCCAAGCTGAGGAATGACCCAAGGGGTATGTCTACACTAGAAAAAGTTAAGTCAACTTCGTTAAGTCAACTTAATAAGGTCAACTTTAAGTTGACTTAAAGTCGACCTTATTAAGTTGACTTAACAAAGTGTACTAAGTCGACTTAAAGTTAAGTCGACTTAGTCAACTTTGTTAAGTCGACCTAACTACCCTTAAGTTGACAAAGTTGACTTAAGGGTTACTCCCGGTCCACACCATCCTTAAGTCGACTTAAGGAGTTGACTTAAGGCTTTAGTCAACCTAATGGAAGGTTGTTATTAAGTCGACTTAAGCTTTCATTAAGTCGACTTAAGGAATTTCTTAAGTCAACTTAATGAAAGTCTGGTGTAGACATGGATTAATTTAGGTTGACTTAAGAGTCCTTAAGTCAACCTAAATTGCTAGTGTAGACATTCCCAAGGATTCTTGGCTGCTCCTAGGCTTGTTTCACCTCACTGGGTCCCATTCCCTGTTTTGCCCAACCTGACCTTAAGCCTTGCACTGGCTGCTCCAGACCCTCTTGCCTCTGCCCTACCAAGGCGTGTGGGGGTTGGGGTTTCTTGTGGTTGCCCTTCCCCAAGTTGTTAGCTCCTGGCTCTGGCGATATTGAACCTGTCTCTTTGTGCTGCTGTTAACCAGTTCTCATGAGGAGTGAATCAGTCTGAAATGTTTTCAGAGAAGCTGTAAGATTGGACTGGATTCCATGACCCCATAATCACCATAATGTTGCATCTGGCAAAGTGAGTTATAGCCCACGAAAGCTTATGCTGAAGAAAATCTATAAGGTGCCATAGGACTCTCGTTGTTTTTGCTATAATCACCACTGTTACCAGTGTATGTTCAACTTTCAGTAGCAGTTCCGTGCCCTCCCCCAGCACCCTGCTTTATCCTCACTCCTCCCAGGACATGGCATCAGAGGCTCCCTTCCCCTAGAGGTGGGGCCATAGCAGTGTGATTGGGGGGCCCTGCATTCTGACACAAGCATCCTGGCAGGGGGAACCTATCCCCACACTGATGCAGAGCCTGGCACAAGGACTAAGAATCTTTGTGTCGCGTCTGTCTGAGAGTTGTCAAGCCTGGCTTGAACTCAGGAGCCTTTTAGAGCAGCCTATTGGGGTGTTCTAACTTGTGTCCCCTACAGCCTTTGCCCATATAGCTCTTGTGGCAGGAGGGAATCACTAAGACAAGACACAAGACTGACACGTCCCCTCTCTTCCAGCCCATCCCAGGATATGCTTTGCTACAGGGTTTCCTGTGCACGTCAGGGTGCCAGACTTGCTGTCAGGGTAGGGCAGCCCTTCAGCTGCCATTTTTAATCACAAAGGGGAAATCCCTCCTTCAGAGCTTCTCCCACATGGCAGTGGGACACAACCTACTTGCCACCAAGACCAGTTTATGATTTCATATTTGCTTACAATCATTTGATTTACCAAATCAGGTCTTAGAGCACTGCTAGGAAATGACTCCTCTGTGAAGAGCTAGGAAGTCGTGTGTGATTTGCCTTACCAGCACATTTCAAAGTCATTCATCTAGCCAAAAGTGGGGGGAGGGGGACAAGGCAAATTACTCCTCTATACTAGGTGGAAGAATTGTAGAACCACTTAAAAACACAGCTACCGAAAATGCAGAAAGTATTGTGAGGTGCCATCAAAACACATTCTGGGTCAGAGATCCTATTCTAAAGCTAGAAAACAAAATGCTCATAAGAAAGAAGTAAACACACCCTGTCAAATACTTGAACAAGCTAAATGTGCCAAAATCTGCAGCTGTAAATAGAGCACATTATAAAGTGAGAATGTGGGGAACTGATAGGAGAACGCATATGGTGTAAGAAATGAGCACACAATTGGGAAGTGCTGAATCATAATTCTGTTTCATCCACTGAATAGCCTTAGGAAATCATTTAGCCTCTCCAATCTTGTTATCAGAAAATGGGGATCATAGTACTTACCCACATACCTATCTTGTAGGGTGTAAGAAGCATTAGTTAGTTAAGGCTTTGAAAATGTAAATTGCTAAGTACATAAATGAACTGGCAAGTGTGTATGTATTCGCTGCTGTCTGCTAGATGGAATCAGAAATGCTCTGTTGTTCTCACTGGCCTTTTAAAGCTAGTCTCCTTTAGCTCAGCTTTTAGGGGTTTCTCCTTTGGTTCAGGAGAATGCAAATTCTGCTCCGACGTCCATCACAAAGTTCTGAGTGGCTGTGGTGAGTGCCGTTGTTATACTCATGAAGTCCTAGGTAGCAGCAGGTCTGTGATCTTCGTTATAATTCACATGTAACTGGTAGAGAAGAAGGAGGTGGGAGCAACTTCAGAGGGTGAAAGAGACACGCTTTCCAGTTACACAGAAAGCTCTGTCATTTCTGACCAGAAGTGTTGTTCAGTGAATGGCCATTGGGTGGCTTAGGTTGTTCACAGGGTCCAATCTGATACTTACTTCTGGTGTATCTTCTAGAATGCACTGCATCATGCCTCTTACTCCTGAAGGTGGGGAATCCTGACTTGGGCAGAGGCACACAGTGATGGGAGAGTTGCTGGGACACCTGAACTATTGCATCCAGTGCTATGAGTAAACGGACGCCTTCATTTCTAGTATTGTTAATTCACCTCTCAGGAGCTGTATATTCATCAGGAAAAATACCTTTAAATGTGCAAGTTCCAGAGAGGTAGCCGTGTTAGTCTAGTTCAGCAAAATAAACAAGAGGTATGTCTACACTAGAAAAAGTAAGTCAACTTTGTTAAGTCGACTTAATAAGGTCGACTTAAAATTAACCTTATTAAGTTGACTTAACAAAGTGGACTATCCTTAAATCGACTTAATAAAGTTGACTTAAGGGTTACTCCCCTTCCACACCGTCCTTAAGTCTACTTAAGAAGTCGACTTAAGGCTTAAGTCGACCTAATAGGAGGTTGTTATTAAGTCAACTTAAGTTTTCATTAAGTCAACTTAAGGAATTTCTTAAGTCAACTTAATGAAAGTCAGGTGTAGATATGGAGGAATTTAAGTCAATTTAAGGGTCCTTAAGTCGACCTAAATTGCTAGTGTAGATATACCCAAGAAGTCCTGTGGCACTTTTAAAGACTAACAAATTTATTTATTTGTTTATTAGCTCATGCAATAAATAAATTTGTTTGTCTTTAAAAGTGCCACAAGACTCCTTGTTTAAATGTGCAGTTGTTTTGCATGGCTACTTTCCAATAGACTCACAAGGAACCTAAAACACACATTCCACATAGTTTTTAAGAGAAACTGCTG
Organism: Pelusios castaneus; assembly: GCA_007922175.1. Lineage (NCBI taxonomy): Eukaryota > Metazoa > Chordata > Testudines > Pelomedusidae > Pelusios > Pelusios castaneus. The sequence continues at coordinate 3,913,470 of ML685782.1, forward strand.
TTTGGGGTGGGGAAAGAAGACAGACCATGGAAGGAAGGAAAGAAGCAGAACACACACCCTGGACTTCAGAAAAGCAGATTTTGGCTCCCTTAGAGAGCTGATGGGCAGGATACCTTGGGAGGCTGATCTGAAGGGGAAAGGTGTCCAAGACAGCTGGCTGTATTTTAAAGAAACCCTGTTAAAGGCACAGGAAGATAACATTCCAATGTGCAGAAAGAACAGCAAATGTGGACAGCGCCCAGCGTGGCTTAGCAGGGAACTCTGCGGGGAGCTGAAACATAAAAGGGAAGCTTACAAGAAGTGGAAGCTTGGACAGATGATGAGGGAGGCATATAAAGATATTGCTCGGGACTGCGGGGATCAAATCAGAAAGGCCAACGGACAATTGGAGTTGCAGCTAGCAAGAGATGTGAAGGATAACAGAAAGGGGGTCTATAAGTATATCAGCAACAAGAAAAGGATCAGGGGTGGTGTAGGTCCCTTACTGAATGGGGCAGGCATCCTCGTGGTGGATGATGCGGAAAAGGCTGAAGTACTCAATGCTTTTTTTACTTCAGTCTTCACAGGGAGGGCCAGCTCCCAGGCTACGGGGTAAAGTGGAATGGAGAGAAGAGCAGCCCTCGGTGATGGAAAGTCAGGTTAGGGAACACTTAAAGAAATTGGATGTGAACAAGTCCATGGGGCCGGATGAACTGCATCCGAGGATGCTGAGGGAGCTGGCGGAAGTGATTGCAGAGCCGCTGGCCATTATCTTTGAGAACTCGTGGCGAACGGGGGAGGTCCTGGAGGATTGGAAAAGGGCAAATATAGTACCTACCTTTAAGAAAGGGAAAAAGGAGGATCCGGGGAACTACAGACCGGTCAGCCTCACCTCAATCCCTGGGAGTAAACTGATGAGCCATTAAGGACATAAAGAATACAACCATTTTGTCCTTAATGGCTCATCAGTTTACTCTCTGGGACCATATCACCTGGCAGATTCCTTAACATTAAGGAGACAATGGTTGTTCACACCCTCCCGTCTAAGGCATTCCTCCAGAATGACACAAGTTAAAGTATGGCTATAACATCAAATTCTTAACTTCTAATCAAAATAGAATTCCTAGACATAAACTATATAATCATTCCCAGCAAATTACTACCTTTCTATTGATACCAAACATGACATAGTTCCTATGGATTATAGCATTTATGAGATATACATAGAAAATAATATCATAAATGCTTCCCTAAATCCAGACAGCATCACACACAGGGCTCTGCCTTGCCAGGGTCCCTGTACCCCTTTGCCCCATTGTACATGGGGGGTGCCCCCCAGCGCCACCGTGGACCTGCCCAAGGTCCCCCTAGCCCCACAAAGTCGACCTAGAGCATCCAGTGTGGATGCTCTAGGTCGACTTTGTAAGTTCCCCTTTAAGTTGACTTTAATTTTAAGTGTAGACTCACTAAGTCGACTTAAAAGTGCAAGTGTAGACATAGCCTCCATCTTTGGAGATTTTTAAGGCTCGGTTAGACAAAACCCTGGCTGGGGTGATTTAGTGGGAGTGGTCCTGCTTTTTAGCAGGGGGTTGGACTTGATGACCCCGTGAGGTCCCTTCCAACCCTATTATTCTATTATTCTATTTTCTCTAGCATCTTTCATCCTCCAGGTATCTAAAATCACTTTAGAAACCAATGTTAGGCCCGAGTAATTTTTTTTTTAAGTGCCAGATGCTGCAGTGAGGGCTGCCTTAGAAATGTATTGCATGTAATAATAAAGAGAGTGTAAGTAAACACAGGAGCTGTTTTAAGCCCTATAGTATGAGGTGTTGCATGCCGTCAGCTTCCATTGTTTTTGCAGGATCAAGTCCCATGCAAGCAGAGTAGCTCACACACAGTCAGATTTTGATCTCTTACACAAATGCAAATCTGGATTTTTAACACCAGTCAGTTTACTGGGAGTGACTTCAGATTTACTCCTATGTAACAGTTCTAAATGGGTATTAAAACGGAATTGTTATTGAAAGAAGGAACGTTGGGCAGCACAACAGCATTTGCCCCTGTGCTCTTCCCGAAATGGTGCGATGCCGCAAAAGACTTGGATTTAAATAATACCTAGTCCTGGTACAGCACTCTTCATCGGAAGATCTCAAAGCACCTTGCAAAGGAAGTCAGTATCACTAGCCCACTTTACAGATGAGGAAGCTGAGGCACACAGGTGAGCCGACTTCTCCAGCAAGTCAATGCCAGAGCTGGGACTGGAAATCAAATCTCCTGAGTTCCAGAGCTGTGTTCTATCCATTAGGCAACACTGCCTTCCCCATTGAATGTATGTGAATTACCTCATTCATACATATTGTATTGTGAAATGTGGAATTCAGTAAAACAACGTTAAATAATTTCTTTTACATTCTGCTATTACTGAGAGGCATGGGCACGGCGGTGAAAGGAACTGAGGTCGGGAAAGTGATGGAAAGAAATACAAGGTTACCAGGTGCCTGCTTTTTGACCAGAATGTCCGGCCAAAAAGGGGACCCAGAAGCATCTGCCGGTCAAGTTGCACAGACTCCAAATGCCCGATTACTTATAATAAATGGCTTCCACCAATGGAGCTGGAAAGAGCAGCAGCTGATGCTGGAGTGGAGCGTGGAGGAGCACCTGCTTGTCTCCCCACCCTCCCCAGCCTGCGGGACAGAACTGGCCGGTTTCCAGATGGACTGCAAAATACTGGCATTGCCACGTCAAACGGGGGGAGGAGGGAGGAGAACATGGAGTCTCTCTAGGCGTGTTCTCAGTGTGGAATGCATGGCCTAAACCTGGCCTGCTGCCCCCGGTCATTTTTAACAAGCTCACTGTTATTTTCTCTGTGATTGCAACCTCTTTAGGCTGAGTCTGAGCCCTTGGCTGTGTGTACGTAGCTGAACTACAAGATGGATTTGTTGGGAATCAACTTTTCTCCTTTTTCTCTAGCACATGGGCAGACCGAGTGGTATCCGGTGCGTGAATCCTAAAAAACACCCTTCTATCGAACAATCACACTTGCCCCCAAAAAGCACCAGAACAAAGTTCTGGAACATTCCAGTATAACATGAGCCCTGCTCCTCTCACAGTCCGCTTTCTGCACTCCATGCGGTGACTGCAGTCCCAGAAGGCCTGATGATTTCACCTGTCAGTCATTTTCTTTCAAAGCTCTCAAAGGGATGAATGGATGATAGCACCATCTGGGGGATGGTAATGTTATATTGCCTGACTTCAGGGTCTTATGTGAGTGCACAAGAGCTCCTTGAGGAAGTCAAGACGCATGTGGACAAGGGTGATCCAGTGAATGCAGCATATTTGGACTTTCAGAAGGTCTTTGACAACATCCCTTACTAAAGGCTCATAAGCAAAGGAAGCAGTCATGGCATAAGAGGGAAGGTCCTTTTATGGATCAGTAACTGGTTAAAATCAGTAACTGTCATCCCTGTCCTTGATTTCCCCTCGCTTCAGGGACCGACCCCTGCTATGATCGGATTGAGTGGGTGGACAGGCAGGCTCTGCTTCAGCTTCTCCCAACTCTGCTCTGCAGATGGCAGGTTAGTCCTAAGGGATGGGAGCGTGAGCAATTATGGGGGGTCTTGGGGAAAAGAGGGGGAAGGGACAAGACGGGGTGTTTGGTTTTCAGCAATTAGAAAGTTGGCAACCCTAATAAGCATGAGCAACAGTGGCTAGTTTGTATGGCAAGACATGGCGCAAGCCAGGATGTGGCAAGGTTGGGATGCCTTGGCTGGGGTTGTTTAGCAGGGGCTGTTCCTGCTTTGAGCAGGGAACTGGACTAGCTGAGCTCCTGGGGTCCCTTCCAATCCTAATCTTCTATGATTCTGTACGGTGAGGGAATGGAGAGAGAGAGAAGTCATACAGAGTGGCAAGGACTGTGTGTGAGAGAGGCTGGATCAAGCTGGTTATCAGTACACTTTACAAACTGAAAAATCCATGGAGGACATTGGAAACCAAGGAGCAATGTTAAATTGGATTATGAAATGCATGGAAAACCAACAGAGTTGCCTGAGGATGGAGAGAGAGGTTTAAGATCTCATTTTAAAGGATGTGACCCTTAGCCATCTAACGGGGGCAAGGCCACCCCCGGATACAAGTGTGGGTCCAAGTGCGGAATTTGAACTCATGACACTGAATCATGAAGGGGGAGGTGGTACCAATAAAACGGTGTAAACATTACTCTTGAGTCCTAACCTATGCTGCTACCTTGGCTCTGCGCCATGTTAATCTTCAATGAGTATATTCCCTAAGTATATGAAGACAAGGGTTCATACCATTCCTTGGCTTAAGGAATTGGTAGCAGGAGACAGCTGGCAGAAACACAGGTTGGAGGAGGAGAGGGATTCAATAGGGTGAAGGATAATTACTTTACGCGGAACACTTGAAAACTTTCTCTAAAAAGCCAGTGTATACCAGTTGCTCTACTCTTAATGACCAGAAGCCAACTTTTCTACCCAGCTTAGCACCTACTATTAACAACAAAAATCCTAAAGAAATTTCCAAAATCCATTTGGAAGATCCCAGTGGAAGATTATTTATATAGCTATGCCAGTGCTCTGTGGATATAGTGCAGGTGTTCCATGACCAGCCCCAACCCCTCTTTGTTATGGGGGGGGTGAAATTGAGGAGGGGGTCGGAGAGCAACGCAGCAAGCCAAAACATACCTGAGAAATTTAAAATGCCACAGCTACAGCAAAACTTCCAGGCAAGCCATTAAAACATGAGTAATATCATTTTTAGTTTTAAGGTGTATTCATAATCATTATGTATCTATTTTTTATAAATAAATGCATGTTATATTTGTAGAATTGTATCTAATTTGGTTTCCTGAATGGTTTTCACAGGAATGCATAGTACCCAGGTATTACGAATGTTACAGCTGCTATACATTGGCTTTTTCGAGAAAGTTTTCATCAAATGTTCCACGTAAAGTAATTAATACCTTTCGGCGTTCCCTGGTCCACTAAAGGTGGAGAAACACTAAAGTAGATAACCTCCTGATGTCTTTTCCAGCTCCACATCATTGTGATTCTGTGATTTTCCTGTTCCTATTGTCTTCTCCCTCCCTTTCTTTTGATACCTATGACTCTGTTGTCTTCTCCCTCTGTTTTAATTACAGTCAATTCCTCCTTGCCTGCTATTGTAAAATTAATATTTTTTGTCCCATGTGTGAGGCGTAATGTTAGTTATCAGTCGTTTGCATATGCTTGAACCATTGTACCTGCTGCTAACAAAAAGAGATTCAGGGGACTTAATTTGATTTAACAAATTTTTCATTTGTTCAGGATGGAAGGGAGAGGAAAATCAGAGCGCCTCTCCTTTCCACTGGGATGATCGCCTTCTTGACTTAGCGCTGCATAAGAGATTTTTTCATATTAACATTGAAAACTAACACTTAGCAAAAAGAAGGCAGTAAAAGAAAAATACTTCAGAGTGGCAGTCTGTCACCAGAAAGAGAACCACGTGATGATGAACAACATCAAAAGGAGAATCATAGGCCCTATTCATAGTAGGGCTTGCTGCTGGGTTTGAGGCTACAAGCTATAGAGCCCTGCAGATCCGTGGATATCCGCATTATATCCGCGGATATCCGCATCTGCAGATACAATGCAGATATCCGCAGACCATTTCTTGCAGATGCAGATTGGATACGGATCCACATATTTTTATCTGTACAGGGCTAGAGCCCTGCAAATACGCAGATATCTGTGGATATCTGCATTATATCCGCATCCGCAGATACAATACAGATATCCGCAGACCATTTCTTGCAGATGCAGCTCAGATACGGATCCAAATGTTTGTATCCACGCAGGGCTCTATGAACAAACCCTGCGGACTGTGGCACTGTCAGTGTGTGATCATCTTCTACGCTGCAGGACTGAATTACAAAGCTTTAGTACCCCAGGGAGCCAGCAAGTGGAAGTGACCCTATATCTGAGGGAATGAGGCACGCAGGCCGTACCCCCAGCAAAGTATGTGAGGGGTTAATGGGCAGAACAGTTATTTCTCCACTTATTTTCCACAATGCTGCTCCTAGAAAGAGAAACCTTTGAGGGGGCGGGGGTTCACCTTCCTCTGTAGCATGGGTCATGGCTCAATTGCTGGTGGATTCTCTGTACTTTAAAAAGTTTAAATCATGATATGAGGACTTCAATAACTTAGTCATCGATTAGAAGGTTTGAGGGAGGGAGTGGGTGAGGTTTTGCAGCCTGCATTGTGCACTAGAGCAGTGGTTTTCAAACCAGGGGTCAGGACCCAGTACTGGGTCACAGACCCTCAGGCACTGGGTCACGGCGCCCTCTGATGCCACCGCCAAAAGACTGGAATGCATTGCTCAGAGGTGTAATCATTGGGTCGTGGGCATAAATGATTTTTTTTCAAGTGGGTCCCGTGGAAAAGAAAGTTTGAAAACCACGGATCTAGATGATCATATTGGTCCCTTCTGACTTTAGAATCTGTGAGAGGGGAGGAGGGCCCAGAGAGGAGATCTCCCCCATAGCTGGAAAATGGTCACCCTGCAAACCTAAGGGGACAGCTGAAGGTAGTATGTGGCCCAGGAAAACAGCAGAGAGTCAATGGAAACAGACCTTAGCTGTTTAATGACAGGGTCCCTGGGCTAGCATCCAGAGGTAAGAGAGGGCCGGGATTCCCCTAGTCACCCCAAGGAAGGGGAGGCAAGACCTCTGACACAGAGGGGGATGAGGACAATTGAGCCCAAGGTGGGGGGGATGAAGGTCTAGGACAGGGTCGTTACATTTCTGTTTTATTACTCTGTAAGCAATGTAACTATAAGCAATGTGGCTGGAGGAAAAGCCATGGAGTGACCACTGACAGGGAGGGCCAAATCTGAAAAAGCTACACCCTGCTTGGCCATGAGGGAGCAAGCTGGCCCATGTGTGACCCCGCTAACAATGCCGCCAGAACTCAATGCACAATTCTAGTTAAACAGCACCGTGTGGTTGTGCTGCTGCGTGAAGGTCAGCCTGTACCCGCAGAAGGGGGGAAAATGTTCAGCGTTCATTCTTGGGGGAAACGTTACACTTACATTGCCAAGGCCAGTTCTTGGCATTATCTGCCAAGTTCTTGTCACCCACACAAGTTAAACCTGACTAAGGAGCCAGAGTAAATGACTGGAGGCAGGCAAATCATGCTCGGACAGATAGAGGACGGTCAGCTATTCTTGTGGCTCTTAGCTTTTTTTTCAGTTGAGGTCAAAATGAGAAATCGCTGGTCTCCCCTGGGAGCCCCACATGCACTGAGCATCAGACTCACAGCTGAGCAAACTGGCAAACATGCAACAGTAAACCTGCAGTTTTCTTCATGTCAGGAGTCCCACTGAACTCAGTGGGCTACTCATGACAGAGCTACAGGTGTGGACTCTCACTCTGCAAACATAGCTCTTGCTCTGTGGCTTTAAACAGCTAGCGGCTTAAAACCTTTCTCCCCTTGTGGTAGAGTAGTTGCCCTGTTCCAGTATAGAAGGGGTTAAAAGCCCTGAAGAAGAGAGTGGCCAATGGGAGCCAGCAGCTGGCTGGCCAATCAGGGCCAAGAAGCCTGGCTATAAGCAGACTGCAGCCTCCAGCTCTAGAGCAGCCTTTCTCTGGCTAGTGGGGAGGAAAGAGGCTGAGAGGTAAAGAAGCAAGACTGCACACTGTGGACTGCTGGGACTTGGATAGCCTGGGCCCTGATATAACAGTGGAAAGGTACCTGGGGAGGCATGGGTGTGACCCAGAGAACTTGATAGACTGTGGATGGACTGAGCTGGGAGTTGAGGTGTAGCCCAGTCAGAGCACATAGGGCCTGGAGAAGTGGGCAGACCTGGGTCCTTCCAGTAGGTGGTGCAAGGACTGGTGCTGGCCACTGGCTCAAAGTGGACCAGCCTGATCTGGACTTTACCCTAGAATGGGGGAACTAAGAGGTAGGGCTATGGGGCCTGCACCCCCCATTGCTGCACTTTGGCCTACCTGTTCCCCACTGTCTTCGGCAGCAAGCCAAAGGCAGTGGGGCAGAATGTGAAGTCCGGCCTCTGTGCCAGCCCTCCCCACCCTCAGGGTGGAGCAGCTCCTACCTATACTGATGGGAGGTAGTGTCTTCACTGAAGTGCTACATTATAGCACAGCTGCTGCCGGGTTTGAAACATACCCAAGCCCTTATTTTAGACACTGCAGATTCTGTCAGCCAAATCCACCTAAACTGTGTCTATGAAAAAAGAACCACCTGCTGCTGTTCTCTAAGAACATTAGAACAGCCATACGGCTCATACCAATGGTCCATCTAACTTAGTACCCTGGCTTCTGAAAGTAGCTGGTGCCAGACATTTTAGGGGAATGAACAGAACAGGGCAGTCATCAAGTGATTCCTCCCTCGTCGCCCAATTCCAGCTTCTGGCAATCTGGGCTGGGGACACTCAGAGCATAAGCTTGCATCCCTGATATCTTGGCTAGCACTGTGCTGTCTTTTGCACCCACATGCCAGCTTGCATGCACAAGTGAGGATTTTGTGAGTGATGGATGCAGCCAGAGATTTTTTCTGAAGAAGGCTCCTTGGAAAATGTGTCCTTTAGTTTCTAACTTCCCTGCAGCAAATAGATGTTAGGCTCTCCATATTCTTCCTCCTACATGCTCAGGAAAAAATAGGTTGATATTCCTTTATTGACATAATCCTATAATGTTTCTAGTTATAGTCTTTAAAATAAATGAATCATAATCTAATAATGAATGTATTAACATATACCATTTGCCCAGCGCTCTCAGCCAGGGACTGGAAACAGATTTACAAAGATGGATAAGCAGTGATGAGTCTGTTCTCCAGAAATGGAAGCCTAGGGAGAATTCAGTAACTTGCTCACTTTGTATAGCCAAATTCCAAAGGGGTAGCCGTGTTAGTCTATTGTAGAAAAACAACAGAGTCCTGTGGCACTTTTAAAGACTAACAGATTTATTTATCGCATGAGCTTTCATGGGAGAAAATCCCACTTCATCAGATGCTTTGAAGATGGGAAACTTACAGAATAGCATCTGATGAAGTGGGATTTTCTCCCACGAAAGCTCATGCGATAAATAAATCTGTTAGTCTTTAAAAGTGCCACAGGTCTCTGTTGTTTTTGTATAGCCAGTCAGCAGCCAAGCTAACAGTTAAACCCAAATCTCCCACTGCTGTTAGGTGCTCAAAAGACTTGAGACATTTTATTTATGGAACATGCATTGTTATTTATCATAATTATATTAAATGTAGGAGATGCTTAAGCAGGATCTGATTAGCTTAATAGCAAACTGTAATAATTGTGCTGGTAGTAACTAAAATTTCACTTCATATGGATGCATTTAGGCATTGTTACAGGGAATTCACCTATCTGTTGAATATGTGTGTGACAGTCTGCTCCCCAAATCTGGTCTGGTGTGCTGCTATGACCCCTCAAACCCAACTCCTGAACCCCAATTCACCCTGCTCTGCTGGGTGACCACTCACTCCTGAGTCAGTCCATGCCAGCCACCAACATGTAATTGGTCCCAGGCAGTGGGTGTAAATCCACTAGCCATACAGGCACTGGTCCCCAAGCAAGTATACCCAGCCCCAGACACTACACTGGGAGCCACTGCCTTACAGGGATTGGGACTCGCTTCCAATCACCAAAGTCTCAAGTTTGTCCACTTAACAAAGAAGTGGATTGTGCCCAGCCTTCCACATCCACACCCACTAAAGATCACACGGCTTTAGATAAAACAACTACTAGTTTATTGACCAGAATATGATTTCAAGTGAGAACATGGCCAATCAAGGCAGAATCATGCTATAAATGAGTCAGGAGTGACCACTATCAAATAAAAGGTACAAACCACATACTAGTCTAACATCTCTACCTAAACTGACCTCACAGTCCAAGATTATGTGCAAGGTGTTCAGCTGTTCGGTGTTTTACAGCCATTCTCTGCTTATTCCCAGGCATGGCCCAGATCTTGCTTGAAGTTGGTTGCAAGATGGTGTCTTCCAGGCATTAGCCTGCAGCTTCTCCGTTCCAAACAGTGTCCGTGTCCTTGTTTTTACAAACTGCTGACAGCCCCTCCCCCTCTGTCTGTTGTGTGCTCTCTTTACTTCTACCTGAGCCAGGGTGGGCATTAGCATCCCCTTTGACATGTAAATCTCCAGCCACTATGCTAGAGAGAGTCCGCACCCTGTAACATGCTTCACATCTGCACACACATGTTGCTGTAGGAAACATGGCATCACAGCAATTTTGTAGAATGTGTTATAAGCATTCACAAAGGAACCTGGTATAGCATATCCGGCATCAAATCACACAATTACATTGCAAAACCGAACAGAAAAGTTACATAGATCATGCCCTGGGGTGCAGGGACGTGCATCCCATCATAATGTGCAACATTCCAAATTCCAGTCTCTTAACACAGATGTTGCCATATGAAGATCAAAAGAAATAATTGTTAGCGACATTGGTTTTGTATATAGGTTCGGGACTTGTATTTTATATTGCCTGTTAGGGCTTTTATTTTAAATGCTGCCTTCTTTTCCATTAAGGTGATTGGTTGGTTGTCCAGTGCGCTGTTCCAAATCAGGATTCTGCGATAGTCCATTAATGCTATAGATCATTTGAGAAGATCACAACACCCCAGTGTATTGAGGGAGGAGCTGATGAAAGAGCCAGAGCCACCATAAGGAGAAGCATCTGAAGCATGCTGCATGGGGCCTTCCATTATGATGATGGCATATGGATCAGGCGGGAGGTGGCGTAGTGGATTCTCTAGACCAGTGGTTCTGAACCTTTTTTCCGCGGCGACACACCTGACAGATGATGTTCCCCTGCGTGACACACTGTGTGTGTCTACACTTACAACTTAATTCAACTTAAGGAGGCTTAAGTCGACTTAATTTACTCCACGTGTACACTGGGCTTTCCTTAAGTCGACTTAAACTGCTCCTTAAGTCGAATTAAGGAAAAGTTACTTCAAATTAATAACACCTTGTTTTAATTCGAACTAGCGCTTAAGTCGACTTTATTACATCGGCTTAAGCCAGTGGAGACGCGGAGCAGTGCCTAGGTGGACATTTTTAAGTCGACTTAAAACGTTAAGTCGACTTAAGGTTGAAAACGGGCCACGTCTACACTTAAAAAGTTAAGTCCACTTCTGTTAGGTCGACTTTAAGTCGACTTAAAATCAACTTCATAAAGTCGACTTAATTTTTCAAGTGTAGACATAGCCTATAATCTGCCGGTAGCAGTGGCGCTTAGGCTGGGAGCACTTGGGAGGCTGCAGCACTCTGAAAGATGCAACACTCCAGGACCTGGGTGGAGGCAGAAATAAGCCAGCGCAGGCTGGTGTCCTGCTTGTCTGGCTCGATGGGGCTGGGTTCATTTTTATGAAGCAGGTGGTGCACCCTCAGCCCAGGATCTCTGGGTTGCAGCCCCTAAGTCCCTTTACTCCTCTGGCCCTGGCTGTTACCTGTGCTGTGCAGCAGGAGCGGGCTGTTGAGGGCAGCAGAGAGCGGCGGGTGGCAGGAGCCCCAAGCTGGCTCCAAGCTGAGCTGCCAATTTTCTGTGACACAGCTCCGGGTTCTTCACGACACACTTTTGTGTCCTGACACAGTGGTTGAGAACCGCTGCTCTAGGGAGAAGAGGGACACTACCATAAAGCAGCACTTAGCGCAAGAAATGAAAACAGCCACAGGAGCCACCCAAAATAAGTCTCAGGAATAAGTGTGGATTCAGGCTAGTGAGGCCTTGGGGCCTCAGCATGTCAAACAGGGCGAGAGATTGCGATTTAGTTATGACAATGCCCTGAGGTATTAGAATTACTGAGCAAATAAGAGAAAACCCACACCCCTGTCACCATTAAATCCCAGAGCTGGATTATCGCAGGGGCTTTATGGGTTTAAGCCCTGGGCCCCAGCCCCGAAAACTCCTGCAATAATCTGGCCCTGAGAGTGCTCCTATCCTGTCGGCGCGGGGACAAGGGCAGGGCCCTGGGGCCAGAGGCAGGGCTGTGAGCACCCGCCCTACCCCTGGGCTGGCTGGCCCACCCCCAGATGGGGCCAGTTGCCTTCATGCCAGCCAGCTCCCCCACCCCTGGGCAAACTGGCCAGAGCAGGGCAAGACAGGAGCACTCTCCAGCCCCAGGGTGTCCCCCCCACCCCTGTAGTGATAGGGCCCATGCAGTAGGGTGGGCAGATAGCGGGCCCCTGCAGTGGGGGGACACCCAGGTTGGGGGGGCATGGTGTGGGGCAACCTGGAGCCCCCAGGCTGGTTAATCTTACCGGCCAGCACTGGGTTTGGCCCAGCAGGCTTAGCACAGCTGCCGTGTTTCCCCGAAAATAAGACCTACCCATAAAATAAGCCCTAGCAGGATTTCTAAGCATTTGCGCAATATAAGCCCTACCCCAAAAATAAGACCTAGTGATGGGCGTGGCTATGCAGCATAACTGCACAACCCATGCACTCCGAAAATAAGACATCCCCTGAAAATAAGCCCTAGGGTGTCTTCTTGAGGAAAAATTAATGTAAGACCCTGTCTTATTTTCAGGGAAACACGGTGTTTCTGCTGGAGACAAAGGAAAGGGAGCATAATTCTAAAGAACCAGAAAACGAAAGATCTGGTTTCTTGCTCTGCTGTGCCTCCATGAACAGAGATCCCCGCATGGGCTGACCAAGAAGGGCTTGAATCCTGTCCCTCTAACTTGCAACAAGGACTCGCTGAATAGCACATTACTACAGAGCAGCTCCCAGCTTTGCAAGAATTTCACCCAACAGCCAGGCTTCCTCCGAGACCAAAGATGCTGATAGTGCAGAAACCTGAAAGCCCCCGAATGATAAAAGCAAAGGAAAACAGTTTCTAATGCTCCTAAAAAGTTACAGCATTTCTTAGAAGATCATCCCTCTTGCACAACCTTGCATTCAAAAGGAACTGTTGCAATCCATAACGTGATTAAATGTAAAACACACTATTCTGACATGGCAGTAAAAGCTCATAACAATCAGATCCCAATCTAAGGCTTTATCCCCTCAAAAACTACTAAGTAGCATATGCATCTTCCATTTCCCTTGAAAGAGAGATTTGCTACTCAAGGTGGCAAGAAGGAATCTCAACCCACAGCAACCATTCCCATCTGAAAAGCATCCGAGCAAGCTGTTTGGGGCTGTTTTTTATTTGTGTGTGAAACCATTTATCTTATAAGGCTGTGCCTTCAGTGTAGCATTAATTGGAGTTACTGACACTCAGGTTAGTTCTTCCTGAGTGAGTGGCCACCTGTGAAATAATGCTCAAGCAGCACTGAGGGCTTGTTTTCACTGAATGTAATGGTTCTATTTAGACCCAAGCTAGTTGGTCTAGAGCATATAGTCTACAGGAGTGGTTCTCAATCTTTCTCGGATCACGACATGCTTGGCGGTAGGTCGTGACCCTACAGGACATACCAGTCCTCCTCCCCCAACATTGAATGCAGCCATCTCCCCAGCTCTCTGTAATACACTTATCACTCTCTGGCGACTGTGTCCCAACACAGTGGCTGAGAACCACTGATCTACAGCCTGAGTGTTGCTTACAGGTGGACTGATAACCCAACTACTTTGCCATACAGACACAGGCTAAATCACTTGAGTGCAGGTAATCCTCCAGGGCTTTCCCACAATTCCTCCTTCTGTGCCCAGGAAGACAGACAAGTTCTCCCACTAGTCACTGGGAACCAATCATATTGCGTCTCAGCTTACCGCAGTGCTAAAAGCCATGGGATGCCCTAGAAGTCATAGTGACACGCGGCTGAGTAGAACAGTGTAGACTCAGTCCAATGGACACAGTTGACTATGGCTTTGCAATGTGGCTGCTCACACCTGAGCTAGGCCAGTCTGAGTGCCATTCACGTACGCAAATGCCCTGATGAAGACATGCCCTGTATTAGCAACTGATTACAGAGTGGCCAACTTGAGTGAAAAGCACCAGCACATTCCCATTAAGGATTTGTGTACAATAGGACTCAAATGAGGGGCAACACTTGCTTTATATCTTATGCTAACTCTGCAATAAAACTAAGCTCTTAGATATAACAGGAACGTTAAGCGCCTTAGTACTCCTTTTAGTCAGTGGTTATCACGGTGTTACCACACAGCTCTCTGGCAGCAAGAGGTTTTAGATATATTGGGCATGATCCTGAAAGATGCTCAAGTTTTTTCCATGGGATGCGTCCATTCAAATTCAGTTGTGTTCACTGCAATGAATGTCATTGCAATTTCTCAATGGGGGAGATCACTAAATGAAATCTTGCCCAACAGATGATACAAACTCCCAATTTAATCTCAGTAAGGAGTAGACTGATTGCCTAAAGCTATTTCCCCTTGAACATACTCCAAAGTTCTAGTGTGGCTCTCTATATTCCCCAGATGTTACTTTCCCCTCAATGTCCTGGACCCTTCTCCCAGACTTTTCATATTTTTGATCAATTGAGATGACAGCCTGCTGCAGAAAGCCCAATGACCAACAGCCTTAGTGCCTCCGGAAATCATATTCACTGCCCCTGAAAGCTATGCTTAGCTATTGAATGCAAACAGGATTCAGATCTTGGTGCCAAGATGCAGATCTATGACTGTGCCATATCTTTAATGAAAGTAGCCACCCCCCAAAAAAAGGTTTTATAAAATGGCTGCTTTGATAGTTCCTCTTTGGGTTAGGAATGTATTGTTATTATTCATTTGTATTATCAGAGCCCTAGTCATGAACCAGGATCCCACAGCACCAGGAGTGCGTCTACACTTGTAAATTAAGTCAACTTTGTAAAACCTCGTTTTAAGTCGACTTTTGGCTTAAGTCGACTTTAGAAAGTCGACTTAAACCAGTGTAGACCTGGAGTAGCCCTAAGTTGACTCTAAGTCGACTTAGGGCTCTCCAGCTCTCTTAGGGCTCTCCTCCACAGGGGAGGGCAGAGCCCTGCCCACCCTGCCCCTATGCCCTGCCAGGGTCCCTGTCCCCCTTTGCCCCATTGTACCCAGGTAAAATGGGGCAAAGGCTGAGCCCCCTGGCACTTGGCAAGGGGTGCCCCCCCTGCCACCGTGGACCAGTCCCAGGTCCACCTAGCCCCTACAAGTCGACCTAGGCGTCCAGTGTGGATGCTCTAGGTCGACTTTGTAGGTTCCCCCCAAAGTCGACTTAAAATTTATGTGTAGACATGCTAAGTCGACTTAAATTCACAAGTGTAGACATAGCCCAGGTGCTGTACAAACACAGAACAAAAGGACAGTACTTGCCACAAAGAGCCTACAATCTTGCTAATCAGTCACAGAAAGGGAGTCAGGTGGCTTTAAAAATATCACTCCAATGAGGCTGAGTTCTGAATAGTTCAAAGGACAGTTAGATACCAAGTCTGTCACCTCTGCAGCGTCAGCTCAGGTTGGTAGTGAGTGGAAGTTGACATCCCTGGGTGAGCTAAGTGAATGTGGTGGCCTCAGACAATTCTCAGTGGACAAATAGCCACGCGATAAAAATAAAAAAAATCAGCAGACTCAAAAGTGGCAAATTATTAACGCACTCATGGGCTGGGGGAAAAGTGTTTGGAATCTTGTATTGCTGTTCTTTGCCTAAATGGAGAACTTCATTCTCCACAGCTGTCAGCCTTACACCTGTCACGAGCATGCAATTCACTAAAAGGAGAAAAAAAGCTTATTTAAAGGGTGTCAAAACATAAGCCAGAATTTCAGCTATTCTTCTTGGGAAAGTATCTTTCAAGAAAAGCCTTGTCTTACAAGAGAGAGCAACTTAGGATCAGTTATTTTCAAAGCGGCTGCTGAGCTTGTGAAACATTCTTAGGGTCATAAGAGTTACAGATAGGAGATATTCATTACATTGAGTCCATCCCCTAGCAAGGGGAGACCAGGATCCCCAGGAACTGATAAAATATTTATCTTCACTAAAAGACAGAATATCCAGGATCCCAGATGGAAAGAAACAGTCTTTCTGCTGGGTCTTTAATGCTTTTTCTTTTTTTCTAGTTGATACTTCTATAAGATACGAAAAGAGAGTGGGGATTGCTAGGTTATTCCATAAATGAAAGGCTGAAACACCTTGCTACTCTACAATTAAAATCTACCACTAAGGAAACCTGATTACAGCTGTGTAAACTCGACCAGCCTCCTCATGTTGTAACCAGGTCCCCTTCATGGCAGAGTTTTACTATATAGACAGGATTATAGTTCGCATAGTTTCTGCTTTTATCAGGGAAAAAATTGGCCTTTGCCGTAGCTAAATGGGGGGATTTTTCGCAATGACATAGTGACATCACTAGTTTCAAACAAGGGTAAGCCATACTGGCACAAGATCTTTGGCACAATACATCTGCCGAGGGAATATTACAGTGACTGTAGAGCTACTCCAGAACAAACAGGTGTAGACGGGGCTTTTGTGAGAGGGTGAAGAATATTTAGAAGCAAGAAGATGTTGGTCCGATAGGTTTTAGCTTATGGTATGTATGGCCCACTAGAAGTACATTTAAATCAAATCTGGCCAGCCGTAGCAAATGGGTTTGACACCCCTAGCTACCCAAAGACCTAGGTCAGGATTTGAATCAGAGTTCACAGCACCAATCTATCTCTATAATGGGCCAAATCAAGCACTATGAATAATGGGAAATTTCAGATTTGGATCCAGATTTCCATTCCCCAGTGTTACGTGTGTTTAGATGTAGGGTTCTGGAGTAGGCCCATCACAGAGCTACAGGGCCTGGTTCTGTTGTGATTTCCTTGGTGTAAATGGAGTCACTCCACTGAATGCAAAGCAATTACACTGATGTAAGAGCAAAATTAGGCCAGGACATTCACATATGGACTTCTTGATCCAAACTTTGGACCTAAACTAGATGGGTGGGACCAGCTCTCCTTACAATAAGAGTGTCCGACTGTAACAGTGTTAGAGAACAGTTTCAAACAAGATTACCAGAGCCATGGTGTGGACATTTCTTTTAATAATAAGTTCATTTGATCTCATGTCTAGATCACTAATATGGGGAGAAAGGAGAGATTGTTCCCCTCTTACATAAATGAGAACTGTATGAAACTCCCTGCCTTTCCCAGCGTGTATTGGTGGTTGGTTGTTTTTAGAGAATGAAGACTCTCTCCCATCCTAAAAATGTAATTACATAAAGGAAGATTTATGTTTCATACTCAGATATGCAGAAGCCATTCCAAAGAGACATTTATAGATCACAATGCAACTATAACAACCACGCAGGGAAGTTAATGGCACCCAACTGAGTTCTGCAAAGACATTACAGAGAAGAGCCCAAAAACCTGAGTGAGAAATTAATCTGACAGAATTATTTAAGACTTCTGATCTGTTGAGAAAGGACTTATTGATGCAATACTATGCAAATCTCTGGTAATTATACTAACAAATTATAAGTGCATTTATCTGCTTTAGAAAATGTTCGTCTCCAAACCTGTATGACTGGCTTTCCCCATCTGCAGTTGATTAACAGAAATAATTACCCTCACTATGTCACCTGCTAACCTCCCCACACTGTAACAGAACCATCCAACAGAAATTCCCACTCTTGAGTCATGCAATTTCCAGCATATGTCTTTCGAGCACTTTACAACAACTTGACTTATGAACCTTTTGGGCGAGGAGCATAACTGGGGTCAATGAATCCTGATGCCTGGAGCTGGCAACAAAAACGTCCCCTAAATGCAAAGCTCCACATCCAGCATAAAATATGCTTGGGCAAAGTGGCATGGATAAATGTTCATGTCTGGTTATAAATATTAAAGGCCCAAACCTTATTTTTCTTCCTCACCTTTAGCCAATTTATCACAAAACTGGCACATCAAAGAGGGAATTTAAAAATGAAGCCATTACATTTTCTTTTACCTCTATACAGAATCCATTCAGAGATTTTGAATATTTCTTGCAACTGTCAAAGAATGTTTATTTAGCTGCAGGTTTTGCTTATTTTATCTGAAATCTGATATCTCACTTCAGCGGCTGGAGGTGCAGACCCATCAAAGCACTTAAGTAGGTGCTTTATGGCTTCAATGGGACCACTCACATGCTGAAAATTAAGCATGTGCATAAGTCCTTTGCCGGATTGGGGCCCGAGTCTCCATATCTTCTTCTTGTGGAGCTTTGAGAAGAGTGATCAGATTCTGATGTGGCTTTCTACCATGTTTGTGCTGCAAAGTTGCAGCAGTTTAGAGCGGTACAGAAAAAAAATGCAAAGTTTTTTTTTTACCAGAATGTACTAATACATCAACATCTCAGTCTCCTGCAGGACTGTGTCCCCAGCCCCCTCACAGGGCCAGCTCAACTTTGCAAGCTTGCCCGGCAAGAATCATTATAATTTCAAGACAAGGAGGGATCCGGCAGACCAAGCCGAGCAATGATGTGACATGCATCATCATGTCAAGCAGCATCTGTGATGCCACTGAACTCAGCAATCTGATCTTGTGGTGGGGTTGACGGTCTGAGAAGCTGGAATTTCAGCACTGCTAATGCCCTCATTCAGGGGAGGGGGGGGCAGAGGGAAGGAGTGAGGAGCCTGAGAGATTTTCCACTATCAAGAGATCCATTTCACTATATAAACATACACTATTTACATTTATATTGCATGGGCTGTGCAAAACGCAAGAATTTTTATGCAGTGTGTTAACAAACAGAGCAGCCATTGCATCTCCTATGAGCTAAGACCCTATCTGGAAAACACATGTACAGACAGCTACTCTCCCCAAGGAGTCCCATTGACTTGTATGAGATGGCTCAAGGAAGGAAAGTTGTGCATAGGAATAAATTCTTGCAAGGCTGGGCCTTCGTTTCTGCATTCAATTTCTATGCTTGGGAATAGCCTATGTTGACTATTTCATTTAGCATTATGTACATTGAAGCTGCCAGCAGCAAACAAACCCTTTTCCTTTTAGATACAAAGTTATTTCTGAGTGAGTGGGCATTTAAATCATGAAGGGTAGATATAGAGCGGCTTCCAAGTCAAACTGACTATTTCATCACTGATTAAATATACCTGCCCTGAGCAAATACCTCCTACCTAACCTAAACAAAACTGGTTTTTAATATATTCTTTCCTTTGCACTAACTTTAGTGTAAAAATAGGAAAAAGGAGAATACGTGACATAGCTCGTCATTGGCAATGTATAAGAGCAAAAGAAAACTTCATGCCATAGCTGCAAACTGTTTTTTGAAACAACACCTCTTCCTTATCTTTGGGCTCTGATTAAGACTAAGCCAATATATATTTCTTTATCATCATTATTGGGATTATGGAATTAATTGTTCTAGGAATACCTGCTGCACATTAAACGGTGTCATGAAAATACACTATACAGGGCCATGTTAATATGTATGCACTTTCTGTAACAGTAAGATAATGTCCTCAGAGTTATGATACCCCTAAGCTTACCAGCAAAGTGACCAGCAAAGTTAAACATGGCAAACCACGTTCTACACTCATTTAAACAGAGAGTGGAATTTGGTGCTCTATCTCTGCTTGTCATTTGGAGTATATGTAGGGATTAGGAGTTATTCTTTTCCTGAGCACCATTCCTGGATCAGATACAGTTCCCTGTGGGTTTTTTAGTTTTGTACTTCCTGAAGTGACAAGGGCTGTTTCATCCCACAGTAACTGCTTGCACAGTACAATACAATAAAAAGTATTGCCGAGATAGCTATGCAAACTGGGAAAAGAGAATGCTCACGGAAACATCAAAACCACCATTCTTTTCAGCAACTAGCAATACGTATTTGGTATTATGGTATTTACACTGGCAGGATCTTTGCTTAATAGCAACATAAAGACCCATTTTTAATAACGCCTGCCTTTTATAGAGCAATTTTTAGCAGTAGATCTCAAAGCACTTTACAGAGAAGGCCAGCATCATTATCTTGTTTTACAGATCGGGCAATTAAGGCACAGGACCTTCCCCAGATCATCCAGCAGACCAGAACTAGCCAAGAGCCCAATTCTCCTGCTTAATCTACTACACTACACATCTTGGTAAGATGATAACCTATGATACCAAGTACGGTGATACCCCAGGATACCCATTTTTGTACATATGTGCTGGGTTTTGCTCCATTTATAAGTGGTTCACAATGCAGATATGCGGGAGGGTACATACATACAATGTTGTTAAGCATCGTCAGAGGGTTTCTTTATAGAAAGTGAGACATGGGATACTTTCACCTCAGACAGGGCCAGCTCTCAAGGTGTTTACTCAGTGCTTTCTCAATAAACTCATGTTGTCCTGACAGCCTGCATGAGTGAGTAAAAACTGAGTATTTGATCCATATATTTTCTTTTCTAATATGTAGCACAGAGCTGATGCTTTTCAACCACGCCCAGATAGACCTGGGCTTGCTCTGCTATTAATGGCATGTAATGTATTTTCTTGAGTAATACCCTCTGCCTGCCATCATGCGCTGCCAGCTGATGTTGAACCCTAGACCTTCAACACCAAAAGCAAACCCTCTTGAGCCAAAAGCCTCCATCAGCTGACAGATCATGCGGATGCAGCTACTGCCATTAGTGGGGGACAAAGACCACCTGTGTTGAAGTGTACCAACCCCTCCCGCCAGAGAGGGAGCCCTCATCTTTCTCAATGGCTGGAAAGGCCCCTCCTTGGCATGCAGGCTGCACGCTCCCTGGCAGGAACCCAGAGTTAAAAGCCCAACAGAGGCCCTCAGCATCGGAGGGGGAAGGGGAGGAAAGGGGAGAAACAAGATGAGACGAGACGAGAGGTGGCGGGGCGGGGCGGGGCGGGAGAAACGAGATGACAGAGAAGAGAGGTTCACTCCCAGACCCCACCAGGAGGATTGCACTATTGGAAGGCATTGCTGTTAGTAGAGATAATGAGCCTGGGGGTGGGTTTGGGACCACAGGGCTGCCCTGCAGACAGGAGGGTTTTCAGATGGGACTGCAGCACATGGTTGCTTGAGGAACCCTGATGTGCCCAGAGGGAATTCAGGGCCACGGGCAACCCAGCACTGCTGTTAAGGGACACCCTGCAGTGCCCCAAAGGGCCACAGGACTGGGCTTCAGCTCAGCTTTGCTGGGTAAGGCGCCCTGTCCCATCCAGCAGCTTCTGAAATTTGCAGCTGATCAGCACTGCTGCTTGGGTGAGGCCTGGCCACGTCTAGAGGGGCTGTTGGACTTCACTGTGGTCTGGTGCAGTAGTGGGTTGAGCCATGGAACACTCAGCCAGGCTCCCAGGAATGTGTAGCTGCCCCGGGGTGACAGCTTAGGGTCTGCGCAGCCTGAAAGGGGATCAAAACACCCCTTTCCAGGGAGAACCACAGGGATTGGCTATCACACCATCACATTCACCTACACTTGCATATGCCAATAAAAGCTACATGAATTCCATGTGTCTTCTCAGACTGGCTGAGATTTAATACAGGGATCCAGTGTTAGATTTTCATTGTTCATTTAATTTACCGATTTTGATGTATTGTCCCCCAAATCATGTGGCTAATAGTAATTGCTAATGAAGTGGATTGCGGGGCTTTCATCCTTCTGCATCACCGACGTGTGTTGTCAGACATAATACTGAGCTGCTTTCATTAGAAAGGAGTATAAATAAAGAGTCTGAGCCGGATAACACAGGGAGGGATTCTTCTTCTTTGGGAGGGGAATATTTTTCTTCACCAGGACAGTTGTATGTCAAGTTGTGCTTTCCAGTCCTCCAGAGAGCTTGACACAGAACAATAAGATACTCTAAAATCAGGGGTGTCTAATTCATTCACTGTGGCAGGCCAGAGTTGATTTAAATGTGCGTCAAGTGGGCTGTATGTACCATAAATTGAAATACCAGGGCGCTCTCGTGGCACTGTGGAGCTCTGTGTATGAGAGACTGCGTTCTGTGATTTCTCTCTACTTGTTAGGGAGAGTGTGTGGTCGTGTGGGCCAGATGGAAGAGGTTCGCAGGTCGTATGTTTGACACCTCTGCTCTAGAGGGACAGCCGTTATAAACTATGAGAAGCTAAATTCCAAAGGGGTAGCCGTGTTAGTCTATTGTAGAAAGACAAAAGAGTCTTGTGGCACTTTTAAAGACTAACAGATTTATTAATCGCATGAGCTTTCGTGGGAGAAAATAATCTGGTTTTGGAGTAGCTATTTTTGAAAAAACAGTGGCTCACCATTGTAGCTGTGAACAAGGAAAGCTGATTTGTCTTTATTTTGCAAGTTATATTGTTGTTTCAATTAGTCTAATGACCTTAAATTACTCTAAGACCTGATAGCTTCACTCTCTGTCTCCAAAATTTGCCACTGTGAAAAGAGTTCATGTATTCAAAGATAGGGTGCCTGAATGAGCTGTGAATCACCCCAAAGTACACTTGATTTCTTTCCACACTCAGAGGTTATAATTTCCCCAATGATTGGAGCCTCTGGTGAGGTATGTACAGTGAGTCTTTGCCTGCTTTATTTATAAATACCATGTTAAAGTGATAGCTGGGCAGATGAGTAATTTTAGAGCAGCTGAGTATGTCCCATGATGTCAGATTTTAAGATAAAGCCATTATCATTCCAAGGCTCTGAAGTCAGGAGGACACATACGTTGCTTAATTACTTTGTCAGAGGTTAATCTGCAGGTGTACTGCAGTAAGCACATTTTCTGACTTCCTGGAAACAGCTACTAAGGTGAGGAGAGGAGGTGTTGGAGAGATCCTCTCCCTCTCAGGTGACTTGTTTGTTCAAACAGTAGCTCTGGATTTAATATTATGAGGCAGGGAAGCAAAGCCTCAGGGGCACAGTTAAAGGCACTTCCTTTCTGCAGGCCGTAGTCGGAGTACCATGCCTGGCTCTGTAGGGCTGTTAAAGAAACCACAAGGGATTCTATCCCTCGGGCCCACAAACACTCCTAGGGTGTTGACAACAGCCTACTCGGTTCCTGTGTCAGCTAACCTTTCTTATACACTGAGGAAACTAAAAGACAGACAGACATCAGAATAGGAGCTGTGGTAATGGCGTTAGCGATGAAATTGTAAGCCACTACGTGTCTTATGGCTCCTTAGCTACTAAGTAACTGTGCCTTATAGCCATGATTAACTCCTCTCTTAGACTCAAGGGCTATGTCTACACTAGAAAAGTTAAGTCGAACTTTGTTAAGTTGACTTTAATAAGATCGACTTTAAGTCGACATAAAATCGAGCTTATTAAAGTCGACTTAACAAGTGGCAGCACTTTAAATCGACTTAGTCCACTTTGTTAAGTCAACCTAACTGCCCTTATGTCAACTTAACAAAGTAGACTTATGCGTCCATACTGGGCTTAGGTCAACCAAAGGAAGGGTTAGGTCAACCTAAGGAGGCTTAAGTCGACCTAATGAGTGGTAGTTATTAAGTCGACTTAAGCTTTCATTAAGTCGACTTAAGGAATTCCTTAAGTCGACTTAATGAAAGCCTGGTGTGGACGCGGCTTAATTTAAGTCGACTTAAGCCTCCTTAAATCGACCTAAATTGCCATAGCCAAGACATAGCCAAGGAGTCACCACAAACACTTAACAGTGCCTGTGACACCTTTATTTAAAAGAAGATCTTTATATTCCTGGGCAATTATCTTTCTACTGCTGCAATTATAGGAAAAGATTATTGCAAGTGTCCCATTAGCTTTATGACCATTACTTTGGTGCTAGGTCTAAGCATGCTATTGGGACTGCAGATTCTTCTATTACCCTAAGAAGTCCTTCGTTGCATTTCCACCTTGATGGTCCAGCTCACACATTTTCCTTAAGCCTAAAAATCATTCCTGCCCAATACAGACCAGAGAAAGTAAGACTCTGAGCCTTAGCGAACTGTTTCCCTGAGGTCTGGAATTTCCTATCTCGTGAGGTTAGATCCAGAGAGTGAAATCCTGGCTCCACTGGAGTCAATGAGAGTTATGGTGACCGAATACTAAGTGTGGGAAAAATTAGGAGAAGGTGTAGGGGGACGGGATAATAGGAGTCTATATAAGAAAAAGGCCCAAATATTGGGACCGTCCATATAGCATCAGGACATTTGGTCACCCTGAGAGTTTTGCCATTAACTCCAATTCCCTCCAGAGTGACTTTATGTTTAAAATAATATCCTCACAATCACCTTAAAATGCTGTAAAATCTCTTATGGAAGGTGCTACAGTTTAATTATTAAATTAGCTCTGTAATTATTACTAGTTTAGTTTACTATACACTGGGTTGAGCTGCTTTTGATTGTGTGCAATACAACTATAATACACCACACGATCCATTATCTACAGCCAAGTCCTAAGATACAACCACATTTGCTCTGATCCCTCAGACAGAGACAAACACTTCAGGATCACTAAACCACCCCTCTGGAACCTGTATTGTACAGTAGGTCATAAAAATTGACACGTTAAGTGGTAAGCTATAATGTAAGCATGTCATCAATACAAGTCACAGAACTATTATAATGTGGCCAAACCAACCGCAGCAGAAAATGAAATAAATTGTGTGAAAGCCCTGCTTCACATAATGAACATTCTGTGTTTTACGTCTTGAAAATAAAAGGGAAAAAAAAGATGAAATAATGAGGCTTTACCTTAAATCCAACCTGAGCAAATAAAATCAGAGTTGAGGCTGTGCTTAGCTGTGCCCCATGGAGGTGCAAGTATTTTATTTAAAAGTCATATTTATATTTTATTTTAAATTCATCATTTAATCACCTTTAGACATTACAATATATCATCTTTCCCTGTGTGCAGAGCAAAAATGATGATAGCTGACGGCACTAGCATGAGCATGTATTTTTTTTTATCAGAGATAAACAGAAAGATTGACAGTACGGGGGGGAGGGCTTGATTTTTATTTTATAGACAAGCAGTAAAACAGAGTAGCAGATAGAAGATAAGGGAATACAACAGAGTGGATATAATGGAGGCAATGGGTTACAGCCAAGAGGCCTGTTATTACAGCTAGTTAGAAAACTGGGGGATGGGAGGTTCCCATGGAAAATTTCAATGGGAGGGATTTTTTTTTGCCAAAAAAATTAAACATATTGATTCTGAAATGGTGCTATGGTGCCTCCTGGGAGTTGTAGTGTGGGTGCCTTATGCCCTCATCCTCCTTTGTAAGCCAGAACACAGCACATCAGAGCAATCTCCTGGCCATGAGGCATGATGGAAGATGTAGGCAGTCAGGATGCCTGTCCCATGGGAGCATAAGGCACTGAAATGACAATAAACAATATTTCATGTTCTGGATGAAACCCAAAAGATGGGGAAAGGGGACAAGCATTTTTTTAAATTAATTTTGTCACAGAAAGAATTTTTTTTTTTTTTTTGAAAATTTTGGTTAGTCAAAAACCCAATATTCCCTCAAAAACCAGTTTCAATAAAGAATAAGCTCAACTTATAATTATAAAATATACATCAGTTATTTTTTCTTAGTTCTTCCCATTCGATCCATCTTTACTCAAACTTCAGCTGTTTAATCAAATACAAGCAAAAGGTCTTTTCATTTCACTTCATTTTCTTTTGTCTTGTCACACACGCTTATATACAGGGTATTGGTCTTTTCAACCAAGACTGCGGACACAACGTTTTTAAACAAGTACAGACCTGTGGCTAATTTCAGTGAATCATCCCCACGACTTGCCCGTGTCCCACCAGTTCCTTGATCCTCTCTAAACCCATTGAAATGATCAGTCTTGAACAGGTACTGCAACTGACTAGCCTCTGAGTAGTGGATGCAAACAACATCACTGGGGATGCTCCATGCCAAAAGGTTTCTGGTAGGATGTTGGAAAAAGGGATGCTACATTTTTTTGAAAATCTGATTCTTCAGAGTTTTGCAGCTAAAGCTGGAAATGTAACATTATTGAATGAATGTATATTGTTCTCTGCAAGGTCTTGTTTGTTTAAGCCTTCTCTTAAAAAGGCGAAAAGGAAAAGAAATCAATAGAAGCATAAACTTTCATTCCATTTTAGTCTCCTTCCCCACCCCGCATGTTCACTTTAGTCCGTCCCCCCCGCCCCCCTCATGTTCACTTCCTGTCAACTTCACTTCAGTCCGTGTCATAGGGCCCTGGGAAAGAATGTGCTTGCTTAGTTCGAACTAACATTCCAGTGTGGCCATGCTAGTTCGAATTAAGCTAATTCAAACTAAGTAAAATTAGTTTGAATTAGTTAGTTCGAACTAACTAATTGAAACTAACTTTAGCAAGTGTAGACATAGCCATAGATTCTCCAGTAAGAGATCTGTCATTCCTGTACGTGCAGGCCAGAGTTCTGGACCTCCACATGTCATTAAGCTTCTTAGCAGCAAGGTGAATGTAGCCATATCAGCACATCATAGGGAGATGTGACTTGCACACCTCTCTGTACGCAGACATCTCTACTGACTGAGTGTGAAAGTGAGCCCATGTCCCAGCAGTTCCTCGATCCTCCATAAAGGCTTTGAGGTGATCAATCTTGCATAAGGACTGTAACTAGCTAATCTCTGAGTAGTGGATGAGAAGATGAGAGGGCTTTTTGCTTCAGGTTCCTAAGTCCAGCAACCAAAAGTTCTTCTAATGTCCCCCTCCCTTCACTGCATCCCACTCACAGTTGTCCTTGGTCAGTGCAGACCCAGAGTTCAGAGGTTCGTCTGCAGGGTTCATCTCCCATCCTGCCTGAAGGAGAAGGGTGCCTTGCCCGCTCCACTGTCCAGCCGCTTACCACTCCACCAGCCACCCTGCTGACCACTCCTCATCCACTCATTGCTCTACCTTCTCATTGCTTTGCGGGTCACCCTGGAATATCTTGAGGTCCCACCACATAAGTGCTCTCAGTGATTTCCGCTGTTAGTGAGGGAGTCTCACTGCTAACGTAAACAAGGCATTCTCTTGCATCAGAGACACTAGGTGCGTCTACACTTACAAATTAAGTCTACTTAAGCTTTCATCTACACTACATTTTCCTTAAGTCGACTAAAGCAGCAGCTTAAGTCAACTTAAGGAAAATTAAAGTCAACTTTATAAAATTGACTTTAAATCGACTTAAAGGGCTCCAGGGCTCCCCCAAAGCCCTCCCTGCCAGGGTGGCTGGCACAGGCAGAGCCTGGTGTACCCAGGTACAATGGGACAAATGCTGAGCCCCCTGGCACTTGGCAAGGGGTGCCCCCCTGCCACCGTGGACCAGTCCCAGGTCCACCTAGCCCCTGCAAGTCAACTTAAGCGTCCAGTGCATTTCTTTTTCATTAAGGTACTTAGGCTTGCTGATGCTTCCAGCACCAAAAAACTGTTGCCCATGCGTCGCCATGCCTCACCAATTGCCGCTCAACGAGTACCATAACTTGCTCAGCTGCATGCTCAGCTTAGAGGGAACATTGCTGGTAACTAGTATCTCCTATGTAAAGCAACCGTCTGAGCCCTGGTTATTCAGCCCACTCATAACTATCTACCACAACTTAAAAATAAAGTACCATGACATCCCTGCTGATGGACACAAGACAGATAATGGTTCAGAATCCATTTATTTCTATCATGAAAACATCATTTTGTGAAAACTGAGCATCACAATTCACCATTTTTATGTAAAATATTAGAATTATTGATAATCAGCATATTCATATAGCACAGAAATGTATGGGTGCTCATAAACAGAAAAGCCAGTTTCCCCAGCGTGGCGGGGCGTATTGGCCCCACACTTGTAGGGCAGGGGTTAAAGACACATTGCAGGCAGAAGAAGCTATGCTCCCGCCACATGTGCTAGGTATGCTTGGCTAGGCAGAGTGGTATAAAAGCCAGCCACCTTGTTCAGGCGGGGTAGACTGCTTACCAGAGAGGAAGCACATTGCCAGTACTCCCCAGAAGACCACTGCCAGCTCCGAGAGAGAGACAGGTACCACCAAATCCCAGTTGCATTCCAGTGGCTCTGGCCGTCAGACCACGCTACCCTGACACAGGGGAGCCATTCCAGTGGCTCTGGCCGTCAGACCACGCTACCCTGACACAGGGGACCCATTCCAGTGGCTCTGGCCGTCAGACCACGCTATCCTGACACAGGGGAGCCATTCCAGTGGCTCTGGCCATCAGACCACGCCGCCCCGACACAGGGGAGCCATTCCACTGGTGCTGGGCACCAGGCCACACTAACCAAAAGAAAGGGACGACAGCTTGCACTTCGCCCACGGGCCGTGGACACACAGGCCAGTAGGCTATTTCCCTTGAGTACAGACCTGCCAGCCCGTGACATCCAGTACAGAAAAAATATGGATTTGGGTAAGTGCCTTACATAAAAGGTTATTAAGAATTAGGTCTCCATCTTCCAGTCACAGATAGCCTCACAAAAAGACTCTGGTGGGTTTTGCTTTCCTTTTGTTACATGTCCTCTTTTTAAGATCCAGTCCTTAATTTGGATATGGGCATGAACCAGGGTTTGTGCATCTCATTGAGTTAGATTTCTAGCAGACTGAAGAGCACCTGTGTGGGGCACTTATTATCCTAAGGACAAAATAAATTGACATTGTTGACAGTTATCAGTAACAGTCCAGATCAAACACACACAAATAAAGGCCCTCAATTTCCACACAATAGCTGTAGCCGTCCTTTCCTCAAATGCATGAGAGAAGAGAGATGAGCTTTAGTCATAATTTGGAATTTTGAAATTAATGGCAAAATCTGCATCACCCACAAACTAGAAAGTATTGGACAGTTAGTTGACTATCAATTGTATCTCAAGAGGACATGAAAAATTTTTCTACTTCTGTAACACTTTTCATCCAAAGATCTCTAAGTGTGGGAAGAGAGCTACATAGTGCCTCATGCCATGATGTCCCTAATGCTCAGGGTTGTCTTAATCCATCCTGTGGTCAGACAATACACCCATTTCTGTTCCTTGTATAAAAGCCCTTCCGCCCCCCCCCACACACACACACACACACACACACCATCTCAGAATCAATATCATCTTCAAATACATTTTAATGACTGTTTGTGAGTGCGGATTGGAACCTGTATTTTAAAGACACCAATTACATGTCAAAGCAATCAACTTTTATCAGCAACCCTCAGTGCAGTTCTTGATTAGCGGTTTTCTAATTAACCTTTTAACCCCCCCGCAAGTTAGACAGTAAATTTATTTACATTGATAACTAGACACAAACATACACGTTCAATTAGACCCATGTCGCCGATGCCCTTAGCTAAATTCATCATTCTTTGGCTCCTAATCCAATCACCACAGCCCATCATATACTACCTACAGATAGACAACAGAGTCCTGTGGCACTTTTAAAGACTAACAGATTTAGTTATCGCATAGTCTTTAAAAGTGCCACAGGACTCTGTTGTCTTTCTACAATAGACTAACACAGCTCCCCCTTTGGAATTTACCTACAGATACACATGGTTTCCATGTAAGAGGCCAATATTTTCTTGCGCCAGGAGATATGCACTCCTATGCTGTTTTCTCTCATCTAAGGCCAGGTCTTCTCAGGTCTCAACACAAGACGGTGAGTCTGATTCCCCATTACCTTGCTATATCAGAATGGCAATGCTTTACAATCAAGTTTCCAGTACACTTGGATCTGAAAGGACTCCAGATCTGTTTCTTGTGACGCTATAGATCTGTGGTGGACTCTTAAGCAGCAGCTAATTAAACATGGGCATTGAAGCTCACTGTAATAGTGTGGTCATAAATCTAGCATCCAGTATTAATTTTCTATAATCATCTCTATGTGTTGACAAGTGTGATTTAAGCATGGGCTGAGTTCACACACGTGTGGGAGGGAAAAGGGAATCTTGTACCACGAGTGAGTCTAATTGATTTAACTACTCAAGCCATCTGTAAACAGGTTATCACATCCACAAACTAAATGGCCAGCTGGAGGAGTTGGGATGACAATTGTCCTTTCGGGGCAATATACTCTGGTGGCCTCCCTTTGAATTAGCCTTCCAAGGGCTAATCACGTCCTCAGAAAAACTCATGAGGACCTTGGCACCTGCACTCACAGGCACATCCCATTGCTTCCACTAAGGTGTGTGCCAAAAATATCTGTCTCCTTGGCCTCAAGGGTTAGTCATCTTGCATGGCCTGGATATTTGATAGTGATTGTTTTATGCTAGTTGACAGGACGAACCCTCCTCTCCATTATGTTTGTCCATCTCTTGCATGCCCTCCTCTTCAGTCCCCATCCCAGATTTCATATAAGCAACCTGGTGTCTTAAAAACTCCAACAGAGTTGGTTCAAGCCTGCAAATATCCCAAACCAAATAAACAAATACATTTACCAGCACAAAAGCTACTATGTAATACATTCCTGTGAGCCACTGAATTCCAGTGTTTAAGAAACAGCTCCAAGGAATTATTGTAGAACAAAGTTTCCCAGACTGTGGTTTGGGAATCACTTCTGGCAGGCTGGGAATCCACGGAGAGCTGTTTCTACAGGAGTCCAGGGTTTTCGTTGCAAAAAAAAGCCTGAACACCTACAAAAGCAACAGGAGGCAGCCTAATCTACTAGGGGTTACTGCTAAATAACAAGAGGGGAGGAAATATGAAAATCCATCAGAGACTGGAGCTACCATTGGGCCTGGATCTGCTAGACAGTTCTTGGAAAGGCACGTCCAAAGGAGCAGGAGAGAAAGGCCATGTGACTAATGGAGCAAAGGGAAATGTCGGGCAGTCTGTAAGATTGAGCCCTAAGAAAACAAAAATTCTAAATTGGGGCTGAGGAAAGAAAGGGACCAGATGGCCCAGAATCATGTGCAGGACAGCAGGGAGAAAGAGAGGAACAGAACAGATGGGTGGAGGGAGATGAAATGAACAGCAGAAGTAGACAGTGTGTTTAATTATTGTTTCAAAGCGGAGACAACAGTACATTAAAGGCAGCTTAAACTGCATTACTAATGTTACTTTTTCACATAAGCAATTACTGTTGCCATAGGGATGTTATGCAATTGTGAATGGGGGGGGGGCGATTTTTAAGAGGCAAACTTTCTCTCTTAAGTTGATGGGGACGGATTAGAGAAAGACAGCCATAAACTACAAAAATGAAATAAACAGGAGTAAAAAGCTGGAGGGTTTCAGGAGAAAAGAGTGGGCTTTTACAAGAAGAGGAAAAGACATCAAATGACGAAGTGATACTTGTCAGAATTCAGGGCGATTGCACCTGTATTCTCTTCTGTGGTCCAGCAAGAGCACAAACTCTCAGGCTTCTGGCTCTACAACCGTAGCTTCTCTTAGCTGGACACAAACATCTTTCTCCCTCTTCACTGGGGTATTTCCAGACTGCCCAGTTCTCTGCTGGCACTGTGTTATTCCTAAGCCATACCTAGTGCCTAAGCAGGCCAGCGTCTCTGCTCTGCTTTCTCTCTGAAAACTATAAACAGCATAATTACCCACTATTAAGTTACCACATGTTCTTTCTAAACAAGCACTGTTATTTTGAAGGTAAAAGCATTACAGAGAAAATATATTAAAAACAATAAAGGAAGCTACACGCCTGATAAGGTTACCAGAGATCACCCCTGACTCTAACCAGGGCTCTAGCCATGAGCCATCCTTCAAAAGCCACCAACAGGGCCAGATCAATGCAGAGGCTATATGGGGCTGCAGCCCGGGGCCCCAGTCTGAAGGGGGGCACCCAGGACTGCAGCCACTAAAGCTGCTCCTGATTTGGCCTTGCTGGCACAGCACCAGTGGCGCCGAGGCACTGGTACTGGGGGGCAGGGCCCTGGGGACAAAGGCTGCAGCAGTCCATGGCATACTTGCCCTGCCCCACCCTGGGCCAACTGGTCTGCTCCCCAGGGCAGGGCCAGCCAGCGCATGTCTTCTGTGCTCCAGGGGCGGGGCTGGCTGACACATGGGGCGGCCTCTAGTGGTGATCCTCCAGGGCCTGAGCAAGGTCAGGCAGCTGCCGGGGCCCACAGGGTGCTGGCCATGCCAGCCTGAGCCATGGGGGCCCTGGTACAGCAGCCCAACATTGCTCTAGTCTTGGAGGGCTGCCACCGGACGGTCCTGCCATGTGCCAGACGGCCCTGCCATGCACCGGACGGCCCCGACCCCGGGGCAGACCAGCTGGTCCAGGAGCATGAGCACTGTGTCCTCTAGCCCCAGGACCATGACCTGACCTGCCCCCAGGCCACTGTGGTGGATGGCTGGGACCCCAGGTGGGTGGGTCCCATATTTGCAGGGAAGGCCCACACACATGGGCAGCCTGGGGGCCTGGGGCTCCTTAATCTGATCCTGGCCATCAACAGGTTTTTCTGAGGTCCAGAAGCTTGCACAAGGAGCAGGTGCAAGCAGAGGCATGCCCTCCCTACCCCCGCTGGAAAAAATTTCCAGGTGAGATTGCTGCTCCAGCTCCTGGGTTGCAATGGAAGTAGAAAGCTCCTCTGGCACATTGTGTGCCACCCAAAAGCAATTAAATTCAAATTCCTGCACATGACCCTGTTGTGGTCACAACTTCATAACCACCTTGGCTGAGAGCGGGAATCTGTGAGTCCCGTTTTTATCCAGTTTGAGCCTCTGATCTTGTCTTCACATAACAGGTAATCAGCTGACAATGAGTGTCTCCTCAGTTGCTGCTTCAAACAGATGGCGCCAGGGCTGAAAAGTGGCCTTCCTTTCCTTCCACGTATTTGCTAGGAATCCCACTTAACTTTGTCCAGCAGATTGTGTCATTGTCTTTTGAAGTTCAAAACACATCCCAAGATTTTTATTGGCTATGTCTCCTAGAGAAGTTACATACAGTCTCACAATAATACATGCACATTTGCATTTTTAATACAATGACCTACTAAAATACAGAAACTTAATTCAATAACATTTGCCCAGCATATTGCAAGAAATTGCCATATCTGTCCTAATACTAAGCAGGGAGATATCTAGCCACTACCCACTCCCACTTGGAAATCCAGAGGAAATCTATATGTAGACTGGCCCAAGAGACAATTTCAAATACATACATTATTCTTCTTTATTTCTTGCCACACTCTGTTATGTGGTGCCGCTCTTATTATTACATTGGTCCTATTCTATATTGGTTCTTTGTCAGATGCTGGGCCGCACCGGTGGCTGTATTTTAGTGATGATTGAAATTGTCCCTTTGCCTCTTCTCTTTCAGGGCATATCTACACTACAAAATGAAGTCAATTTAATTTAAGTTGACATCACCCACCACAGTAATACACCCACACATCAGTGATGTATGTCCACCCTACACTCCTTGGATATGTCTACACTAGCAATTTAGGTTGACTTAAGGACCCTTAAGTCAACCTAAATTACTCCATGTCTACACCAGACTTTCATTAAGTCGACTTAAGAAATTCCTTAAGTCAACTTAATGAAAATTTAAGTAGACCTAATAACAACCGCCCATTAGGTCGACTTAAGCCTTAAGTTGACTCCTTAAGACTTTATTAAGTCAATTTAAGGGCAGTTAGGTCAACTTAACAAAGTGGACTAAGTTGACTTAACTTTTTCTAGTGTAGACATGCCCCTTGTGTCGGAGGAGCATATCCTCACTAGAAGAGCCTTGCATCAACTCAGAGAGCAATGCACCATGGGTAGCTATGCCCTTGCACAACTTACTATCATCTAAAACAGGGAAAAGATTGCAATGCCTCAGCAGGGCAAGACAACAGAGTCCTATGGCACTTTTAAAGACTAACAGATTTATTTATCGCATGCTCATGCGATAAATAAATCTGTTACTCTTTAAAAGTGCCATAGGACTCTGTTGTCTTTCTACTATAGACTAACACGGCTACCCCTTTGGAATTTGACTATCAGCAGGGCAAAACATTCTTGCAAGGGTGACTGGGAACCTGACCTGAATATCCCACAATGTAATTTTGTCCCCTAATTTAATCTACATCCCATAATATTTCACGTCTGTTTGCAAAAACCTAGCAGACCTCTGTGTCCACCATGTTTAGAGAAGCATAGCTCCTGCACCGCTCTGTACTGTTGTGGTGTGGTGTGAGTGTTCCAAATATCTACAGTATTTCTGGGGCCGCCACATAGAATATGGAGATTCTTTTCAAGCCGAGTCTTCTCTGCTGGAAGCCATAGAAAGAAACAATCCCTGGCTGCTGTTGGCAGTCACAGACCAGCTGAACATGCTGGAGGGCCGGTTCTGAGCCCCAGAAATAAGCACTGATTGATGGAATCATATTGTTATGCAGGCATGGGGACAATGAGCAATGGCTGCAGAACTTTCATATGGACAAGGCCCCTTTCTTTGAACTGTGCAGAGCTCACCCCCAGCCCCTGCACTTCTAGCACAGCAACACCAGCATGAGAGCTGTGCTGGCAGTGGAGAAGCGAGTGATGATTGCTGTGTGGAAGCTGGCAATGCTTGACTGATACCGGTCAGTTGAGAATCAATTTGGAGGTCAGAAATCCACTGTGTGGGTGGCTGTGATTCAAGTGCGCATGGCCATTAGTCATCTTCTGCTACAAAAGACGGTGACTCTGGGCAATGTGCAGCGGATACTAGATGGTTTTGCCACAACGGAATTCTCTAACTGCAGTGGGGCAATAGATAGCGCACATATCCCTATCTTGGCCCCAGTCCACTTTGCCACATGGTGCATAAACAGAAAAGGGCTACTTTTTTTTTATGGTGTTGCAAGCACTGATGGATCATCGGTGTTGTTCTACCAACATCATCATGGGATGGTCTGGGTAGGTGCATGACATACATATCTTTTAAAACCCCAGGCCTGTTCAGAAAACTGCAATCAGGGACTTCCTTTCCAGACTACAAAATTACCATTCCAGATGTTGAAATGGCAAGAGTGATCCTGGGAGACCCAGCCCAGTCCTAACTCGCCTGGCTCATGAAGCCATAAATGGGATACCTGGACAGCAGCAAGGAGATCTTCAGAAATAGGCTTGGCATGTGCAAAATGACCATAGAATGTGCCTTTGGCTGTCCCAATGGGTGCTGGTGCAATCTATTCACTAGATTAGACCTCAAAGAAAAAACCCATGGTTATAACTGTCTGCTGATTTCTGGTTGTTTAGTAATTTGGATGGGGTTATAGGCTTGCCAATGGATCTAATGAGAAGACAGATTCTAGTCCCTGAATCAGACTACAGAAGAGTTTTTACAAGGGTCCCGCTGGTAGCCTTTTTCCTGCTATGTCCCAAGAGAGCTGCTCACAGATGTCCACATTTCAACAGCTGGATCTGAGCTGTGCCTACATAGCCTCTTCTCCCCACAGAACCAGGATATCCACCACCTCCTGTGTATTCCAGGCACAAGTGTTTTTGGAGTGTGTTGCCAGCATGCTCAGCTAGGCTTCTGTCAGGTGAACTCTCCACAGCAACCAAACAAGAAATGAACATTCAAAAATTCATAGTCCTTCAATGGGGCAGGGCTTATTCCTGTGTGCCTGGCTCCTGGGCAGTGGAGTTGAAAACAGTGACCAGAGCAGTCACAATGAAGCATTTTGGGATACCTCCTGGAGACCACTTAAGATGATGTAAGCAACACAATGTCTAATTGACCTAACTATGTTGACTTAAGCACTAGACCTCTTATACAGGTGGAGTTATTAAGTCAAAGTAGCTGGTGAGTTATGTTAGTGGGAAGAACATTGTAGTATAGACGCTAACTTTATTAGGTCAGCTTGCATTGATCTACTCTGTAGTGTAAACCAGGCCTTATTCTGTAAACCACTCAGAGGGTGCGTCTACACTTACAAGTTAGGTCAACTTAAAGAGGCTTAAGTCGACCTGAACAAAGCTGGGCTTTCCTTATGTCGACTTAAGGAAAGGTTAAGTCAACTTAATAACACCTCGCTTTAGGTCGACTTAACGCTTAAGTCGACCTTATTAAGTCGACTTAAGCCAGTGTGAACAGGGATTGGCGCCTAAATCAACCTTATTAAGTCAACTTAAAGCATTAAGTCAACTTAACTTTTCCAGTGTAGACATAGCCAGAGTGGTGTATATATAATCAGCATTACATACTTGTACATTACTGTTACCTCAAACTCAAATCATTCAGCTATTCATTGGTTGTTGGCCTAACAAGGCTCCTTCTACTGAGGTAAAGTTAATGTGGTCTGCTTGCCTAATAGTTAACCAACCCCAGAAAATTTGGGTACAGCTCTCTGATCAAGAACAGACACTTAGAGCAGAAAATTCTTTGAAAACAAATGCTAATATGTATTGGGTTTTAGATTGACACAATAAAATTCAAGAACTGAAAATATTTTACATCAAAAGTCATTCCCTATCTATCACAGTGAGCATAGTGCCAGGTGACAGTTATATGGAATACTGTAGAACACAATGTTTATAATAGTTATGCAATTAAAACAGTTAACATTTTATTATCCTTAACACTATACTATTAACGATCTATAACATATATCTTAACAAACTATAAAATACTTAACAATCTATAACATTCAGCAAACAGTTGCAAGGCAGTCAGTGAATGGGTTACTCAAAGGGAGGAGGAGGTTTTGCTTTTATCATAGGCATTCGGCCTCATTGACAGGCACATCTTTATACATAGAGTTAAGAACTTACAAAGCTTTCCTGCTATCTCTCTGTTCATCCATAGGGGTCCTTCTGCTCTGTCATTATTGACACAAGGATTACGTCTGGCTCAGACACAGGACCAGTACTCAGTTAGCTGGATTGTCTAGAGCCTTGGTGCTCCTTTCAGCGATTAAAGTTACCTTTGGCTTAGGCACAGGACCAGGACTCACTTAACTGGATTGCCTAAAGCCAAGTTCAGACACAGAGCCATAACTGGTTAGCTGGGTTGTCCAGAACCAAGGTACCTTTGGTCTATCTTCAGCCTGCTTGTTTCATTCTTTGCTTTCTTGCTTCTTTTTGCTGTTTTCTTCTGGTCTCCTTCCTCCAGCAGCACTTCCAGCCAGTGATCTTCTTCTTGTAGCAGCACTTCCAGCCAGCAGTATCTCTCTCTCCCAGCCAGTAACAGCTTCAATCTGCCAGTTGTGGACTATTTATACTTTATAGTATCAGATTGCAGGAGGGAGGGGGAGCAGTGTAAGGGAACATAAGAGTTGTTAAAATGGATCATTAAGATGGAATGCAGAGAGACAATGTTATGAGGACCAATTACCCAAGTGCTGAATTTACATATCACTTAAAACTTATTACTAATTACTGCATTTACATAACACAAGATGTTTTTCTTACTGCCATCATCCTGACAAGTTCCAAAAGGGTAGCCGTGTTAGTCTAGTTCAGCAAAACAAACCAGGAGTCCTGTTGCACTTTTAAAGATGAACAAACGAAGTGGGATTTTCTTCCACGAAAGCTCATGCAATAAATAAATGTGTTAGTCTTTAAAAAGTGCCACAGGACTCCTGGTTTGTTTTGCCATCATCCTGTAAGTGGCTAGCAGCTTTGCTGCTGCCTGTCAGATATTTTAAACCCCTTTTGAAGCTTTTTCTGCCAGTTTCTCCCCAGCTTTCTATATGGCAGTTTTAAGTAGTTTGGGACAAAAATCTCTGGGGTATATTACTATTATCCCACAAAATCTTCCTGATTCTCTTATATTATCTTGATGCTCCTACCCCCATTCTCTGTTCCCCTATTAGCAGATCATAGTAGTGTCAATCACAAAAAGCACCATTGCTGGTTTTGAGCTATACATGGAAAGAACATTAAGAATGGAATACTTTGTCTGTTTCATAAGACCATGAGAATGGCCATATTGGATCAGACCATGGTCCACCTAGGCCAGTATCCTGTCTTCAAGCAGTGGCCAAAGCCAGGTGCTTCACAGGGAATGAATAGAACAGGTAATTATCAAGTGATCCATTCCCTGTCACCCATTTCCAGCTTCTGGCAAATAGAAGCTATTGACACTTCAGCGCATGGTTTTGCATCCCTGACCATCCTAGCTAATAGTCATTGTTGGATCTATACTCTGTGTGAACTTATCTAGTTCCTTTTTTAACCCTTTTATAGTCTTGGCCTTCACAACATCCTCTGACAAAGAATTCCACAGGTGGACTGTGCTTTGTGTGAAGAAATACTTCCTTTTATTCATTTTCCATTTGTTACCTATTAATTTCATTTGGTAATCCCCTCATTTTTGTGTTATGAGATGGTGTAAATAAAACTTCCTTATTTACTTTCTCCACAGCAGTCATGATTTTATAGCCCTCTATCATATTTTCCCTTACTTGTCTCTTTTCCAAACTGAAGAGTCACAGCCTTATTAATTTCTCCTCATATGGACCCTGTTCCAGACCCCTAATCATTTTTGTTACCCTTTTCCAATTCCAATATATCTTTTTTGAGATGGGCAATCATATCTGCACTCAGTATTCAAGATGTGGGCATACTAAAGATTTATAAAGAGGCAATATGATATTTTCTGTTTTATTATCTATCCCTTTCCTAGTTCGCACTATGCAAAGATATCTTATTGGTCCAAAACATGGCCATTTTCTTTGTTTGGAAAGCATTCTTTTGAAAGCTACCTGAACCACTCTCCCCCCTTTTACCTCTGTGATGCTCACACACTCCAGAAAAGCCTCAGATAGAGCCTCTAGCCTGGAGCCATGACAGCAGATGCTTCAGCCAAACATAAAAAGGGGCTGTGTGTGATGGGACTGTCTCCGAGTGACCAGCAACAGCTGCACCGAGAGCATAATGATGAGGCAGATTCTAATGTTGCACTGAATGCTTTTTGACAAGGGACGCGCTATACTTCAGCTAGCCAGACAACAACATGCCTGTGATCCACAGCAGAGAGCGAATTGCAGAAACACAAATTCCAGGCATGACTAGGCTGCCTCACAAACCCCTTTGCTCTAGTGTTTAAACAATTAGCATACTGTTTATTCATAAGCTTAAACCACTGAGGTGTAAAATGGCAGCTGTACTGTCAAGTACAAGACACTATTTCACCACCATTTAGAGAAAGACAAAACGATCTTGGACTCTTGTCTTGGTCTGTGGCAACGCTTTCCTGCTTGCATGGAACAGAGGACCTCTCCGTTCTCTTCTTGGGCTTCAGAGGAAACTCTGCTGGCAACAGACTTGGAAGAAGCTTTCTCTCTTATATGCCTGTAACCTTTGTGTGGGCTAAAATTCATTTAATTGCCCTTCTCCAGTGCCTTGCAGAAATAATCCCAACCCCTATGGAGAAAGCATCTGGAGACCCAGGATCCAGTCTATAAGGGACTCACAGCAAAGACTGCTCAGAGTTACCACCCCACATTAAAATACTACTAAAAACAAACATAACAATGAACTTTATTAACTACTACCTAAATAAAACTTATCCTAAGAAAACAAAATGAATTTAAACAGAACAGTCCCCACCAAAACACCGTGAGAAAGATCCCCAAGAGTCCCGAAGTCCAGGTGGAGTTCACCCGACACTCAGCTACAGTCTTTGTTCAAGTCCAAAGGCTTGAGTGGAAAGACGTAACTATCCTCTTCTTCTTTGGTTGCAGGAATCTTCAGTAGAATTCCATGCAGGCTTTTCTTTCTCCTCTGGAACCAGCACCCATCAGTCAGTTTACTGGTTAACCAGCACTGAGTCCCATATGCATGTGCACAAACTGCGCTGCAGAAGACTCCATAGGAGGGAGAAAACATCTTGCTGTTCACTCCTAGCTCAGCTTCTTTCATGAACACTGAGCACCGGGGCTCTTCTCACTGCAACTTCTGCAAGCTGCTCTCTCTGGCTATGTCTACACTAGGGAATTAAGGTCGACTTTAAGAAGGTCGACTTTAAT
>ML685782.1:3953558-4044838 GCA_007922175.1 Pelusios castaneus
CTCCAGCTGTTTAGAGGGACAGCTGCAGCGCGGCGCGGTTGCTGCCGCGCTCCAGCTGTTTAAAGGGACAGCTGGAGCGTGGCAGCCCTGGGCTTCCCCCTGGCCAGACCGAGCGGTCGCGGCCAGGAGGGAGCGCGGTCTCCCGTGCTCCCTCCTGGTCGGGACTGTGGGGCTGGCTTGTCCCCGAGTCCAGCGCTCCAGCTGCCGCAGCTGGAACGCGGGTCCCGGGGACAAGGGACCGTGGGGCTTCAGCTCTCCTTCCTCGTCAGGATGCATGGTCCCGGCTAGGAGGGAGTGTGGTAAGCCTGGGGCTTCCTGCTCCCCAGGCTCCCAGCTCCAGCTTCTGATCAGCTGGAGCGCGGGTCATGGGGAGAAGGAAGCAAACCCCGCGGTCCTTTCTTGCCGAGACCTGAGCGGTCCCGGCGAGAAGGGACCCATGCCCTAAGTCGACAAAGTCGACTTAGGGCCCCCCCCACGTCTACACTGGCTTAAGTCGACTCTAGAGAGTCGACTTAAGCCTTAGATCGATTAGGGAGGAGGTGTTAGGAAGTCGACTTTATTTTGCCTAAGTCGACTTAAGCAAGCTGCTTAAGTCGAGTTAGGCAAAGTGTAATGACGACGCAGGGCCAATTAAGTCGACTTAAGCCAAGCTTAAGTCGACTTAATTGGCCAGTGTAGACGCAGCCTCTGTCTGCTGCTCTCATGTGGTCTGACCACACCAACAGGGAACCCTGTGGAGCATGCTCAAAATGCTACCACTCCTTGTTTTCCAGAAATTTCTGGCTGTGGGCAGCTAATCTGCCCAGCAACAGTAACCCACCCTGAATAGGTCTCTTAAAGAGATAGCCTGTTTTAGGCATATGGGTTATATGCCCACCAGACAGTGGTTAAAGTAAGTGGGAATGCCAGGGAACGCCATTCCTGGGCCCCACAAATTTCATAAATTTCATTCCTATGGATTCCTATGGGAAGGGGGCCCAGAAATTAGGAAGATTCTGGGGCCCATTCTGGGGTCCATCAAATTATATTTTAACCTCTGCCACCAGAAGCCTAATGCAATGATTAAGGGGCTGGAAAGACTGG
This sequence comes from Pelusios castaneus, assembly GCA_007922175.1. NCBI lineage: Eukaryota > Metazoa > Chordata > Testudines > Pelomedusidae > Pelusios > Pelusios castaneus. The sequence continues at coordinate 3,954,642 of ML685782.1, forward strand.
TTTATTAAATTCTTATAATCCTCTCTTATGTTCATAGTCTGTAGCTGGCAGGATGAAGTAGTGTTGATCTATGCTGATCCAGTTATTTATATTCACAGCAACTCATTCAACACCTCCTGTCTAGCACCTCAGGGTGATTTAGTAGTTTCTCCCCTTCTTTGGTTGCTTTTGACATACCACATAACTCTGCCTGTTCAAGTTTGCTTGATACAGCATAACTAAGGCACTCAGACAGGACAGTGATCAGTGCAATAGAGACTGTAAATAAATCCCTGGGTGAAATTATATGGCCTGTGTTATGTAGGAAGCCAGACAAGGTGATCGCAGTGGTTCTTTCTGGTTCAAAATCTATTAACTTCTTTAAATAATTGATGTTTCTATACAGGTTTAGTCAGGATAACATCATGGCCCAATGATATGCTAAACTGGGAAAAATAGATGGAGGCCATTTTCTGCCCAAGGAATGGAGCTTGTGGGAATTTGTCCTCCTTTCTTGGAAGTTCTTATTCTTAAAGCTTTATAATTATTACCCTTCCTGAGTATAATCAGAGAATCATAGGACTGGAAGGGACTTTGAGAGCCACCTAATCCATGGCAGGACCAAGCATTATGGAGACTAGCCCTAACAGGTAACCATCTAACCTGCTCTTAAAAATCTTCCAGGATGGAGATTCCACAACCTCCCTAGGCAGCTCCAGCCTAAGCCACTCTTACTGCAATTTAAGCCCATTGCTTCTTGTGCTACCCTTAGATGTTAAGAAGAACAATTTTTCTCCCTCCATAACAAATTTTTATGTACTTGAAAACTGTTATCATGTCTTCCCTCGGTCTTCATGTTTTTTAGACCTTTAATTGTTTTTTCTAATCTTCTCAAGACTTCCTCCAATCTGTCCCATCTTTCATGAAAGGCAGTGCCCAGAATAGGACACAATGCTCCAGTTGAGGCCTGATCCATGAGGAGTAGAGCAGAAGAATTACTTCTTGTGTCTTGCTTACAACACTCCCACTAATACATCTGTAACGGGACACTCTACTCATCGCTGAACTGATGCCTCCTGCTGGTCATCTGGGGATTAGCTCCATGCTGACACAGACATCTGCAGTCTGTGCACTGTCAGTCTCTTGCTACAGTTTCTGTACAGCTTTTAGCAGTTGTCTGGAACCACAATGTCTTCTTCATTGCTCAGTTTTCCATCTGAATCAGGGTCCATGTGTCCTCCTTTTCAGGGGAGGGTTAGTTCCACAATAGTGCGGCCACTTTCCCAGCAGTAACTACAGTCTCTCCATCAGTGGTGCCCGCAGAAATTATAAGTGGGAAGGGCAGGGGAACCTGGACCCACCCATTACTCCAGGTCCCATCCCATGGACTCTGTGGCTCACAGTCTTCTGCTACACCACAAATTCTTCTTCCTGTGGCTATCTCCCTGGGCCCTTGCTCTGTCTGTCTTCCACCCAGCCCTAGCGCCTTCTTCAGCCATCCTCAGGGCCAGCCACCACCCACTCTCAGCAATCCTCCAGGAGCTCCCCTGGTTCCCCTTGTCCAAGCTCTGCCTCAGGTGCTACAGGCCTCTCAGCCTGCTGAAGAACAGTCTTTCCTACTCAGGCTCCAGGAGGTGTCTGCTCTGCTCTGCCCTGAACTCCTCTTATATGGGCATGCTGAACCCTGACTGGCTGTTGCTCACAGCCCCTCTCCTATTAGCTGCTTCTCACGCAGTCTTCCCAGGGCTCTGTTAACCCTTTCTATGCCAGTATGGGACAATTACTCTACCACAACATCCCAGAATGATGTTTGCTTTTTTTCGCAACAGTGTTACACTGTTGACTCATATTTGGCTTGTGATCCACCATGACTTAAGATCCCATTCTGCAGTACTCCTTCCTAAACAGTCATTTCCCATTTTGTATGTGTGCAATTGATTTTTCCTTCTTAAGTGGAGCACTTTGCATTTGTCCTTATTGAATTTCATCCTGTTTACTTCAGCTCATGTCTCCAGTTTGTTGAGATCATTTTGAATTTTAATCCTATCCTCCAAAGCTCTTGCAACCCCTCCCAGCTTGTTCACAAACTTTATGGTATTGTCCGCAAACTTTATAAGTGTATTCTCTATGTCATTATCTAAATCACTGATGAAGCTAGTGAGCAGAACCAGACACATAACTGATCCCTGCTGGACCTCTCTCAATATACCCTTCCAGCTTGACTTGAACAACTGATAACTACTTTCTGGGAATGGTTTTCCAACCAGTTATATACCCACCTTATAGCAGCTCCATCTATGTTGTATATCCCTAGTTTATTTTTGAGGTCACACTAGACAGTATCAAAAGCCTTACTGAAGTCAAGGTATACCACATCTACCACTTCTTATCTTATCTTCTAGGTGTTTGCAAATTGATTGCTTAATTCTTGGCTCCATTATCTTTCCAGAAACTGAAGTTCATATGACTGGTCTGTAAGTCCCTTGGTTGTTCTCATAGATTGATGCTGTATTTGCCCTTTTCTAGACCTTTGGTATCTCTCCTGTCTTTTTGAAAATAATCACTAATGACTCACATATCTCCTCAGTCAGCAACTTGAGTATCCTAGGATGTATTCAGGGCTGGACTGAAGTAACTGGCCCGGGGTGCCCAGGTTGCCCCCCACCATGGAGCCCTCCACCCCCATTGTGGGGCCCCCAGCCTGGGGCCCCCATCACAGGGGCCGGGACCCCGCCTGCCCCCATTGCTGGGGGGGGTCTGGGGGCCGAGAGCACTCCCACCTAGCCCTGCTCTGGCCAGTCTGTCAGGGAAAGAAATGAGGTGGTGGTTGGTGTGCGGCACAGCAACCCCCATAAAGCACCCCCAGGACCACAGGCCCTGGAGAGCTGCACGCCAGCTGGCCCCACCCTCAGGTGGAGTGAGCAGGCTCTGGCCCACCCCACCCCCTGGGGCAGACCAGCTGGCCAAGGAGCGGGGGGAAGAGCAGAGCCGCCCCTGGCTCCAAGTCTACCCCCCTCCTCCCTACAGTGCCGGTAGGGCAGGAGTGCTATGCTCCTTCCCTGCCAATGCTGAGCAGCGTGGGGGGTCTCCGGATTAACATAGGTGTTTTAGGGGCTGGAACCCAGGGCTTTCTTTTTGGCCAGGGCCTGGGGCTTAAGCCCCTAAAGGCCCTTTGATAATCCAGCCTGGATGTATTTCATCAAGCCCTAATGACTTAAAGACATCTAATTTGTATAAGGAATTTTTAACTTGTTCTTTCCCTATTTTAGTCTCATACCCTACCTCATTTTCACTGGCATTCACTAGGTTATACATCCAATTGCTGCTAACCTTTTCAGTGAAAACTGAAACAAAATAATAATTTGGCACTTCTGTAATTTCCACATTTTTGTAATTGTTTTTCCCCTCCTCATTGACCAATAGGTCTACCCTGTCCTTGGTCTTCCTCTTGATTCTAATGTATCTGTAGAATATTTTCTTGTTACCCACATAGATTCATAGACTTTAAGGTCAGAAGGGACCAGTACGATCATCTAGTCTGACCTCCTGCAAAATGCAGGCCTCAAGAGCTCACCCACCCACTCCAGCAATAGGCCACCAACCTAGGACTGCATTATTTACCTCCTTAAATCATGATTTAAGGACTTTAAGATATAGAGAATTCACCGGTAGGTGAGCCATGCCCTGTGCTACAGAGGATGGTGAAAAACCCCCAGAACCCAGGCCAATCAGCCCTGGGGGAAAATTCCTTCCCGACCCCAAATGTGGTGATCAGTTAAACCCTGAGCATGTGGGCAAGTCTCAACAGCCAGTTACCCAAGAAACAATTCTCTGTAATAACTCAGAACCCACCCCATGTACTCTCCCCTCTTAGGCCACTTGTATATTCACCACATGTAACCAAATATCAGTCAATTTCCAAAATAGGCTAATCGTATCATCCCCTCCATGAATTTATCAAGCTCAGTTTTGAAAGCAGTTATGATTTTTGCCCCCACAACTCCCCTTGGACGGCTATTCCAGAACTTTACTCCTCTAATGGTTAGAAACCTGCATCTAATTTCAAGCCTAAATTTCTTGATGGACAGTTTATAACCATTTGTTCTGGTGTCCACATCGGTGCTGTACTCAAATAATTCCTCTTCCTCCCTAATATTAATCCCTCTGATGTATTTATAGAAAGTAATGATATCACCCCTCAACCTTCTTTTGGTTAGGCTAAACAAGCCAAGCTCTTGAGTCTCCACTCATAGGGCAGGTTTTCCACTCCACAGACCATCCTTGTGGCCCTTCTCTGCACCTGTTCCAATTTGAATTCATCCTTTTTAAACATGGGGAACCAGAACTGCACACAATATTCCAGATGGGGTCTCACCAGTGCCTTGTACAGCGGCACTAACACCTCCCTGTCTCTACTTGAAATACCTCTCCTGATACATCCTAGAACCACATTAGCTTTTTTCACGGCCACATCACATTGGCTGCTCATAGTCATCCTATGATCAACCAGTTCTTCCAGATCCTTCTCCTCCTCAGTACGTTCCAACTGATGCGTCCCCAACTTATAGGAAAAATGCTTGTTATTTGTCCCTAAATGCATGACTTTGCACTTCCTGTTATTAAATTTCATCCTATTCCTGATTGTCTTTATGTCTCTAGCTAATTTAATAATCAAATTAATAGGGACAAACTCTACTAGGCTGCAGTACGTTTCCAAATTAGGTGCCTTAATCATTTATGCCTGCTTAAACATACAATTATCCCTATAATATTATGCATTAGTGGCTCTGCTCATTCACTCACTTAGAGCTAAGCGAAGTCAAAGCTAGGCTAACAGGAAAAACTTCCTAATGTTGAGATATGTATGAGGCTGTTACATTCTCCGAACGAAAGAGGTGGAAGATCCTTTGCTCAAAGCACCTAAAATAGGACAAAACACTAGAAAATATACTGTAGGGAATAAGGCTAGCTGAAAATCTTCATTGAGACTGTTTTACGCAGTAAATTGGATTTTTGATTTATTTATTTAAATATTTTGCTAGAAGTGTCTGCTTTTTATTAAAAAAAAAAAAGTTGGGTTTTTTGCCTAGAATAATTCAGCAGAAAACTGTCAGATTTTGGCCAAAGATTAAAAGTCTTTCAACTTCTGAATCAGAGAAAAAAACAAAAATTTCCATGGAAAATTTTAACAAAAATGAAAGCTTTTCTTTCCATCAAACTTCCAAAGGGGGAAAAAAATCAAAACAGGGAAGAAGAATGCATCGACTAATGAGGGACAATATAACCCAATAAATCTTAATCTCTGTGATCCTATGATGCACTTCTCTCTGGTACTCAGCATACAGCCAAAACACCTGATGTTCTTCTAAAGATGGGGGTTGGAGAATTCTGGGCACTAAGTTATAAAGGTTTCATATAGATGGGATACTGATATTTCATACTGGACTCTGTCCTCAATTCCATAGGTCGCAACATGGCCAGATATGCAGTCTTCTGGATACAGGTGGTATAATTTATTCCCAGTAAGCCTCTGAAAAAAAAGGGCTTTTTTATGTCTCTCAGTGAGAAAAATGAAGCAGCAGGGACTGGCTGTTTAGATCCCTAAAGACATGGCTCTCCCCTTTCAAACTTCTGCCAGGCATTTTAGTAACACAGGTGCATATCATGGTTTCAGGCTGCTGGGGAGTCCATGCCCCTTTTTAATTCACTATTCACAAACATTTTCATGAGCTAATTTGTTCATATGACTGCCTGGAGAGTGTCTGGTTTCTATACAAGGACCTGTATTTGCAGACAAACAAGGATATTTATTATTTTATGTGTCTTACTCACCTATTTAAAAAGCTTCAGTCGTCCACTCAGAGAGCAGAAGCAATATCGAGTGAGTTGGGTCATTGTAAGAAAGTGGCTTTCCCTTTAAGGGCCGGCAGCCTGGGGACCAACCATCCCTGATTACTGAAAGAACTGTTCTGGCCCACCTGTGCCACATAAACAGCCTGTTGGAGGACAGCTTTTTCCCTATAAAAAGCAGCAGGAGGTTACAGTGATGGAGGGAAGTTTAGGAAACTGTATTAGAGATTATGGAAAGGATCCTTCAGGGAAGGGCCTGAGAACAGAGAAGTTGCTTTAGGGGAGTTGGAGGACTGGAAGTAATTTGCTAAAGCAAGAGAAAGATGCTGACACTATGGGATTTTGGAAGTCAGAGCCTGAAAACTAGGATACAGCTAAGTAAAGCCTGAGAGACAGTGAACTGGGACCCAGCTGTGGGAAGGATGCTGGGTCCCCTACTAAGAGGAGAGAGTGACACTGAACTGCAATAGAGCCTAGCTGGCTAGTAAAGACTCACCAAAGGGGAGTGATCTAACACCCATCTGGCCTGTGACTGTAGCATTACTGGGTAGACAGAAGAGAGAGCGGAAGGGTGCTACAGAGTGACCTTTGGCCACAAGAGGGTGTTTGGGCAGCAACTGTTGGACTCACACGCTGTTAATAATCAACACCGACAACTTGCACTTCCTGTACGTTGATAGATGTTTGTTTATTTGGTTAACTACTTATACAACCAACTATGGATAAATTCCTTTTAGAAAAAAAAATCAGGTCGCAATAAATACTGTGGCCAGCTCTAATCCCATGTGAAAACTTGCACTCTAAATGCTAAACCAAATTCAGTGATAAGGGGGAGGGCAGCCTGAATTACAAGATGATTCGTATCTGCTCCCTAAGTAGACTGTGTATAAACACTGTTGACTTCTTGCTCTTTCACATTTGTCTTCTTTGTTCAGGCACCCTGCATTCAAGGAAAACCCATGGCAGAGACAAAACACAAAAGAAAGCATTGCACTGCTTATGTTCTACCCATGAAGAGACCCATGTAGTGTTCAAAATATTGCTGAAGTAGATTATGTGCAAGAGGCGCAGGTGAAATACATGGTTTGTTGTTTCCTGTGAAGCAAAGAGGGTTCAGCAAAACAAACAAGGAGTCATGTGGCACTTTTAAAGACCAACACATTTATTTATTGCATGAGCTTTCATGGGAGAGATTCCCACTTTGTCAGATGCTTGAAAATGGAAAAACAAAAGTATAGGAAAGAGGGATAAATGCAGTGAAGTAAGTGTAATCACAGGATTAAGAGATTAAGATTAAGAGGGTGTAGCAGCTCTTCCTTGTGCAAGTAAATTGTTGCTGTCTGTAGCATAAATACTGCTCACAGTTTCACCTTGCGAAGAACATTCTTTGATGTTTGTCTGACTGTTTTAGGAGCCCATATACAGTGCATTTTTGGAATGCAGAATCCCTTTGTCATGTCAGACAAAAAGATATGAAATCGTTTTCAGCCGAATTACAAAAGATGTTATTGACATTTTTATCTGTGTTTTTCCTGTAAAATTGCCTGTTACGCTCTGAAGTCTCGCAAATTTTTTAAAATGAGGTTTAAGCGCTTGGCCCCTACAATGGGGAATTAGCAGCTCGGGGATATAACACTATTTCATTGCCAGAAGAAACCATCCAGCTCCAAGGATATTCCTAGTGTCAATGTTATCAGAGAGAAGTGTGGCTGCTGGCTGTGTCATTGAAGGTAATATGGAGAGGTGTTTGGTCAAATACTGCTCATATTTACACCAATATAGAGCTAGACTTATTCCCCTATGTCAGTGGAGTGACTCTGGCTTTAGACCAGAGTATTTTTAATCTAGTTGGCAGCAGTAATCCCTCACTGCTGAGGGGAAGCCTTACTATGAACCTCAAAGTTAGGCTCTGAACAAAAGCAGCAGTGAAGATGAGCTTCACAAAAATTCCTTCTGACTTCCAAAGATCCTTAGGGATCTCTGCCCCTAAAGAGTAAGGCCCCAGCCTTGGGACTTTCTTCCCTTTTCTGAATGAAGTAAAGTTCAGACCTTTAATCTGTTTATTTCACAGCCTGCCTTTGGAATTCCTTACCTCTTTAAGATTGAGCTAAAAAGTCCTTTGGGAAGGATGCAGAAGAAGGAAACCAAACCTTCTCCCTGAAGGAAAGATGGAAAAAGTCTTTAACCAAAACCAAAATGGTTTTGCAGTGAAATTGGTGATGTTTCTATGTCTTTGCTCAACACCACACTGTGCTACTCAGATATTTCTAGCACTCCTCTGCTGTTGGCTTATTTCTTTTTATATGCTCTAGAAAGGCTAATGGACTCCAGCTGTTTCCTTATCCTGCTAGCTAAACCTTGCCCTTCCTCCTCTGATGTTCCGGGACTTCCTGACCTGATCACACCTCTCAGGATGCAGGTAGATGGTACACCCAGTCACTGTACTACACTTGAGTGGTGAATGAGGCCCATTGTTTCCTAACTACTCCCTTTAAGAAGAAGAGACAGAAGAATGGAATTGGGAAGTTCTAGGAGGGTCTATGACTGTTGGACTTGGACAGTGGGCAAGAATAGCTGAGTTTGGGCAGCCAGAGAGTTACAGGAAAGTCTGAAGAAAGTGTGGAGGAAAGCAGAGTAAAGTGTGTGTGAAGAACAGTATCAGGGAAGAAAGGGAGTGCAGAGACAGAACTGGACTAAAGAAGCTCCATGAAAAGACGAGTGTCCTCTGGCATTCCCTCTTGCGGAACCAAGCGTAGGACAGGTTTGAAATGATGCTTGACCAAATGTAAGCAAGAAATCTTTTTCTCCAGCAATTAAATTCTAATCTCTGAGGGCCCCAGCCTGCCCTACACATGGTTACTGGGAAACCTTCCATCAGGCTGCAGCTTCCCTGCAATTGGGGTGAATCTCAGGGGATCAGCCAGAGACACACGGTCAGCCACTTGAAGGCTGTGTGCCACTGTGCCACTTTTGGGAACCTTTGCCCATTCAGTCCTGGAGCTATGTTGTCAGGGGTGCATTGACTACAACCGTTGAGACACTCTTTCCCCGCAAAGTGAGGTACTAGAGTGCAGCTGGCTGTAGTTAATATACCCTCAGGACATTTTCCCCTTCAGCTCATGGTGGGGAACAAAGAAACCTAGCTAATTCCTCCATGGCCTCCAACTCTGCGGAACTGGAGACCTCGCCAAGGGCATCAGTGGTGCCAGGAGGAAGGAACATCGTGCGGTGACATAACTCCCCTTTCCACCAGCACAGGTTCCTTCCATATGGATGCAGGGCAGGGGATGTATGGAGCCTCCGACAATAACTACCCAGCTCTGCTGAAAGGGTGAACTTGTTCCTAGGGTGACACACTGAAACTGAGGCTTTGATGTCATTCATTGTGAGGTTTCAGGTCACATCTACCAGCATCCAGGACTCTGGTGTCATCCATGCTTCGTCACATCTTTGTGCACAGGACGTCTTGTTAGGATTACCCAGAACTGTGGGCCATTACGTTACCTCCTCAGCCTCCGCAAGTGAGAGCTTTGCTGCTGCTAAGCTACGTGTCAGCTCCCTGACACTCTAGCTCATTTGCCTTGCCAGCAAACTCTTCAGAATCCTGCCTGTCCAAACTATGTCTTGCAGGTAGCCATGAACCCAATTCCCAACTTCCCCAGAGACATCTTTCAGCAGCATCCTGTCCTCTAACTGGACATTCACAGAGGTTATGTCCTCTGCCTCCAAAGAGGCAGAACGCAAACCATCCGGTTAATTTACCTGCAGGCTGGCAAACCACTGTATCACAAAGCACAGAGATGGTTCTGTAATAAAACAAGAGTGTGTTTATTAATAAAGAACAGAAGTTTAAAAAATAAAAGAAACAGGTAAGGTGATAAGTAAAAGAAAACAAAACCCACTTTTTAGTAACTAAAAGTTAATTTCATTGTTATTATCTTTGTCTAAGCAAGCTCTCATCTAGTCAATTTCTAGCTATTCTTGCCTCCCATGCTCAGAGAGCACTGAACGCAAAGTTCCCTCAAGGGCTATGTCTACACTGGCAAATTAGTTCGGATTAAGGAAGCTTAATTCAAACTAACTTAAGCCATGGCTACACTAGGCTTTCATTAGTTCGAATTAAGGGATTCCTTAATTCGAATTAATAAATTTGAATAGGCTATTCGAACTAAGGGTTAATTCGAACTAGTTAGTTCGAATTAGCAATGTGGCCATGTTAATTCGAACTAATTGCTTAGTTCGAACTAACCAGCCCATTGAACTCAATGCAATTCGCTAATTTGAACTAAGCAAGTGCCACGAATGGCACTTGCTTAGTTCGAACTAAAATTTGCTAGTTCGAATTAAGTTAATTCGAACTAACTAAAATTAGTTCGAATTAGTTAGTTCGAATTAACTAATTCGAACTAACTTTAGTAAGTGTAGACATAGCCAAGGATGGATAACCTAAATCGTTTTTTGCTTGTCTTTATATTCCCCAAAGTTCATTGTCTCTGTCTCAAAAGCAAGTTGGCTTCCTCAGGTACAGATTCCATCCCTCCTCATGATCATTAAATGGTCTTTTCCCCTGCTTGTTAGCTTGATGGCTTTGTTTGCCTTATATTTAAATATACTTGCATTGTCCTCACCCTGTGATCAAGCTGGTCAGATAAGTAAATACACGTTTTTTGTCTAGGGCAGCTGGCTTTATGTGCTGCCTGCCAAACACACATATTTGCAGCACACATCTTTAACTCTCTGTATACACCCCATACATACGGCACATAATTATTTTGAAGACCAGTGTGTTATCACTTTGCGTCTGATACTTTACACAGCACCGTTTAGTTACAGATTCAGATGACAGTGTGTTGAGGCAATGAGTGTCACACCTGATGTGAGTTACAGTATGGTCTGTCCTCTGCCAGTTGGTATTGAGGGGCTCGCAGGATCACAGTGTGACTGGCAGAATGCAGCTATTGTGTTAGTCACACACTGTAACCCTAGTGAATATTCCATAACCTGAAATAAAAGGGAATGGTGTGTATTAGGGCTGTGGCAGAGTTATTTCCAAACATGATGTTCCTGTTTGAACCGGGGATCTAAACATTTCCAGGAACTGCTGGGCCTTCATATAAAGACTGGGAAAATTAACACCCACAAATTCATAGAGTCTAAGGACAGAAGGAACCTCTATAGCCATCTAGTTTGACCTCCTTGATAAAAAGGTTATAGAACTACCCAAAAATAATTCCTTTAAAAAGAAATCCAATCTTGATTTTAAAATTGTCAGTGATAGAGAATCCACCATGACTGTTGGAAAATTGTTCCAATGGTTAAGTAAAATGTATGCCTCATTTCCAGTCTCACTTTGTCTTTGATTCAACTTCCAGCCATTGTATCATGTTATTCCTTTCTTGGCTAGACTGAGGAACCCATTATTAAGTGTTTGTCTTCCATGTAGGTACATATGGACTGTAATCAGATCACCCCTTAACCTTCTGTTTGTTAGACTAAATAGATTGAACTCCTTGGGTATGTCTACACCTAAAAACGCTAAGTCGACTTTGTTAGGTTGACTTAAAGTCAACTTAAGTCGACTTAACTAAGTCGACTTAGAGCATCTATACTAGAACGCTAAGTCGACCTAGCACATCCACACAGGCACTTGCTAGGTCGACTTAGGAGGGATGCATTGTTGGAAGTGTGCCAATGTGGCACCTGAGAAGGGCCCAATCCCCCAGCAACTCCTATAAAAGAGGAAGTGAGTTCAGCAACTTCCCCATTGTGCCTGGCAACATGGAGCACAAGGAGGTCATGGACCAGACTGTGTTGCTGCAGCTTGCCAGGGTGGGGGCTCGACACCTGCTATCCAGTGCCCAGTGCTCTCTTCTCCTGGAGCACGCTCTTCTTGGACCCCAACAGCAAGGAGGCAGACAGCAGCACCACCATGCTGACCCTGCAAGCTGCCATGCTGACGGTTCCCTCCGTGCCCCGTCGCTTCTGGGCGCGGGAAACCAGCAGCGACTGGTGGGACCGCATTGTTCTCACCATCTGGGATGATGACCAGTGGCACCAGAACTTCCACATGAGCAAGCGGACCTTCTTCAAGCTGGTCCATGGGCTCACCCCAGTCCTGCTGCGCAGGGACACCTGATACCAACCCGCCCGGCCTGTGGATAAGCGAGTGGCCGTCACGGTCTGGAAGATGGCAAACCCGGATTCCTACCGTTCCATTGCCCACCAGTTTGGCATTGGCAAGGCCACCATGGGGGCTGCTCTCCTGCAGGTCAGCAGGGCCATCACCCAGGTCCTGCTACCCTGCCTTGTCACCCCGAGCAACCTGCAGGATACCTTGGACGGCCTTACTGCACTCAGCTTCCCCAACTGTGGGGGCATCATGGACGGGACCCACATCCTCATCCGAGCCCCAGACCACCGGGCCACGGATTACCTCAACAGAAAGGAGTACTACTCCGTGGTCCTGCAGGCCCTCATGGACCACCGAGGGATCTTCTTAAACATTTACATGGGCTGGCTGGGGAAGGCACACGATGCCCATGTCCTCAGGAACTCTGCTCTGTACCGGCGCATGCAGGCGGGCACCTTCTTCCCCCAACACAACATCACCCTCGGGGATGTGCAGGTGCCTGTCCTGATCTTAGAGATGCCGCCTACCCCTTGCTGCCCTGGACCATGAAGTCCTACACCACCAACATGGGCGCCAGCAGGGACCTCTTCAACCAAAGGCTGAACAGGTGCCACCTGAGCGTAGAGCGTGCCTTCGGACAGCTCAAGGCATGGTGGAGGGCCCTCCTGATGCGCCTGCACCTCGCCGAGCGCAGCATCCCAGAGGTCATCAGCACCTGCTGCGTGCCCCACAACCTTTGTGAGCTGCGGGGGGAAAGGGTCCCCCACTTCTGGGAGGCTGAAGCTGAATGCCTCGCCGCTGTGTTCCAGCAGCCCGAGCCCATGCCCGAGACGCAGCAAGCCCAGCGGCAAGCGGTCATCATCCGTAATGTGCTGAAGACCCACTTCCTCAGGTGCCCTCACCTCCACCACACGCCCATGCCTGTCCATGCCCATGTCTTCTGGAACTTCCTCACTGTTCCAAGACATTGACAATCAGGATTAATGATCTAGTGAGCTCATCGAACTCTTTTAAAACGGTTGGATGTAAAATCATATAATCTGATCTTCTGTATAACACAGGACATAAAATTTCACCCAAATGCTACTCTTTTGATCCCAAAAACTTGTGTGTGACTAAGAGCATGTCTTTAAGAAAAGCCCCCAGGCCTGATTTCAAGTCATCAAATATGCAGAATCCACTACTTCCCTCGATAGTTTGTTTCAATCGTTAATCAACCTTGCTGTTAAATTTTTTTGAAATGACAAATTCGTCATCAGTTTTTTACGAACTTTCTTTAGGGGATTATGCAAATTATGGCCTAATGCTGAAGTCAGTGGACAGATGCCCTATGACAGTAACTTTCTTAGCTTGACAACATGTTTGAGAAAGAGAAACATATTTCAATTCACAAAGAAAAAATATGACTGTAATACAAATTTAGTTGAGTTTTCCACCATGAAAGGCAACAGGGTGCAGCTGGAATTATATTCTTCTCCACTCTACCTGCTATTCAAACAGCAAGCTCGTGTTTTGGATAATATCCCTTTAAACAGGAGAGGATTGGAATATTAGAAATGGTTTGTTACATGCTACGTGGGAATGGGACTGTGGATAGCAGTAAGGAGAGTGTCATGTGATCAGGATGTAGATGGGCATGCCTAATGGTTGGAGCAGGAGTCATGCCTAGTGGTTACAAGAAGACTTAGCTCCAGCTCAATATCCATTGCCAAGGGTCACAGCCAGAGTCAGTGATCAGGATCAGAGCCAAACATCAGAACCAGGTTATTTGGTTGGGAGACTGTCTCTTAATCCCAGCAGCAATTCCAAGTATTTACCCATGGTTTTGATACCTGCTCCAGCCCAAATTTGCCTCATTCCAATCAGGTGTCATAGCCAAACAAGCAGCCTATTTCAGGCCAGCTGTGCTCACTAGGTTGGCCAGAGAGTTTGGCTCTGCTGTAGGATTTGATTTCCGGCAGAGCTGTCTCTAGAAGATTGTCTTCAAGAGGAGATCCTCTGAGGAGAGAGACAGGCAAACAGGGAAGGTAAACTAACAGGAAGCTGGATGAGCATGTTAGAACAGGGAAAGGGATGTGAACATGACTTGGAAAAAGAAAAATGGATAGAACTACAGAATTTGCAAGAAAGTGAAAGAAGTAACCCCCCCCCCCCCCCAAAAAGTGAGAAACCTCCCTGAATTAGATCAGACAAGGGCAAGAGCAAACAGGACAAATGCTCAGTTTTGCCCAAAATGTCATGACATCCCAGTCAAGATGGGACATATGGTCACTCTAGTCTGAATGGAAATGAAACCTGCCTCCCAGTTACTACCTCTGCATTGAGGAAAGCCTTTGAAATGTTCGTATTATTCCTGGCCTGTCTTTCTCGTCAATTAAAGGGGCTCTGACTGTTTTCTAGGTCTGCAAGTAGTGGAGCATGTGTGCCAATGGAATGGGGGCTCAGTCTGTGAAAATCCACTTCCAAGGAGTCAGAATGGACAAGAAGGACCCAGGCAGAATGGGGTTGGGTAGCTATTTAGGCCTCTATCCCGCCAAAGCTCACAGGGGAATCAGAGCATTGCAACCTGGAGGTGAAATCAAGCAGAACTGCCAGCTTCTTCCATTCATGTGCGGTTGAAATCACTCCACCTTTCCATCGCATCACCCATAGGAAACATCACAAGTTTCACCTTCCCTCCCTTACACTTTTTCTTTCACAAAAAAGAGGATGGAGCCCAGAGATAACTGCTACTTGTTTCTCCGATTCAGAAATGATTAGCTGTAAGGCCATAACGAGTCGACTCTGATTAAGTTAAAGAGTTGTCAGGGTGATGATATCAATTCTGATTATTTTAAGTCACATGGAGCAGGAATTACCCAGGTTGCAGCTGCAACTATCAGAATAGGCCTCCAGGTCATCCAAGGTGAGGGATATTTGCAAATCTTATAATCCTCCGCTTGTAAATATATATAATCTGGCTAAGGCAGGTATATGATAAACTATCAAGTGTTCCCCTGTGAGGAAGATCAGGTTCAGCTTTTGAAAAACCCAAATATATTCCATTTTATGAATACAATATTGTTAATTGGACTGCTGTCCATATGTTATCGGGGTAGAGATACAGCATTAAGCTTTGCAGAGAGGTCATCGACTGTGAACCAAGCCCCAAAACATTGTTCTTCAGGGCCATACTCATGGGGGATTTTTTGTTGTTGAATCAGGACTGACCTCCATGAACATTCAGCTAGAAGAGCTCCCATAAAGCACTGCTCTGGCTTGGAAAATGTATGCCTATGGTTCCATATTAAAAAAATAAAATAAAATGTGTACTACAGACACCAAATGAAGCATACATTAAAATATTAGAGAGAGAATCTTCAATTTAGGTGGGATTTGTTAATATATTATAGGTAATGTTATACTGATGTGCACAGGTGTCTTCCTTGACTAACTCTACAAACCCAGTCCCTACACTATGTAATGTTCACATTCATCCCTTTCTGCAGTTTAATTTTGTTAACAAAGAAAGAAAGCAACAATAAGATATCAAAGATCAGTTCATGCCCTCTACGCAGGGTGGACTGCCCTCAGGGTTTCTCCCTACAACTGCTAAGCCTAAACCTTAGAACTTCTCTCTTCCATAGCACCATACTCAAGACAGGTAACAAGTCAACAAGTCAAAAATAACTTACTTAACCCTTTCCTAGCAGGATCAACACCCATTCAAAGGTGAAGAGTTTGAAGCACAAACTGCTGTGGGACAATTGGTTTTAGAATTCTGTAATGCTACTCATAACATTACTTATTTATATTTATAAACAAGATTTAAGCAAGGATCTGCAGCATAGAGGGGGGTTTTGTTTGTTTGTTGGTTTGGTTTGGTTTAGTTTGTTTTTTGGGAGGGGGTTGTTTTGGGGTTTTTTTTGGCTAATCAGGTACACTTGAAAAGTAATCCAAAGAATTCTAAAGTTTGTGTGAATTGGTTCCTGTTGGGTATCTGGAAGGGTGGAAGGACAATATTTGAGTGAGAAAAGTGCACAAAGTTATTTACTGTAATTAGTTCCAAAGGGGTCGCTGTGTTAGTCTAGTCCAGCCAAACACACAAGGAGTCCTGTGGCACTTTTAAAGACTAACAAATTTATTTAATCACATGAGCTTTCCTGGGAGATAATCCCACTTCGTCAGACACTTTGAAGAAGTGGGATTTTCTCCCACAAAAGCTCATGCAATGAAATAAATGTGTTAGTCTTTAGAAGTGCCACAGGACTCCTTGTGTGTTTTACTATAATTAGGATGACCATATTTCCAAGAGGGAAAATGGGACACTAAGTGGCGCTAGACCTCCTCTCACTTCCTCCCCACACAGAGCTGGCGTTGTTACTCACAAAAGCTCTACTGTCCCGTCCCCCCCATTCCCTCCCACCCCCCCACCCCCCCCACCCCGCATAGGGCTGGCATTGCTGCTCACACATTTCTTCACACCTCACTTTTTTGACAAAAGTTGCCTATTGGTTGCTAATGCAATTGTCATGGACGTGGGCACGGGAACCAGTATGAATATTGAAAGCATGGGACAGAATTTTCATTTTGACAAGGCAGATCCCAGCTACTTTGCCAGAAGTGACAGAATCTTTGTGGTGGTTTTTGGTAGAAAATTGTCCCATTGTTAATTTAGAACAAAGCTTACACCTAATGAACACAAAGAAAGGCAAATATTAAAAGCATGGTCCTTTGTCAACCTCCTAAGAGAGAGTTAATCCAGCACTCTGGGTTGATGCACAGTTTGACTCTTGCCTCCTTGTTCTCTGTTACTTTTTTGCTTTTCCAGCCAAATTCCTCATCTTTATCTGCAAACCATAAAACTGAGTTCGGAAACTTTTTTAACTTTAGCGCACGAGTATGACAGTGTGAACGCTCAAAAGAATATGGGGCGGCAACCACACACTGGATGGAACTTGCAGAACAGTTGGAAAAGGGTCACACAATTGACAAAAGTGTGTAAATCTGCTAACAGATGCTAAAGGACACGTAGTACAATATTTTGTGTTGTCCCTTGAATAGTCTGCTTTGAAGGAAGAGGTATTTCACTTTTAAAAGTTCCGACAAGCAATTAGATAGTCTTTGTAAAGGTAAATTTTTTTGGATTTGAATTTTCTTAAAATTAGATTTATTTATATTGACTTGAAATTAGACTTGAAACTAGATGTGGGTTTCTAACCATCAGAGGAGTGAAGTTCTGAAATAGCCTTCTAAGGGGAGCAGTGGGGGCAAAATCCTAGCTGGCTTCAAAACCGAGCTGGAACATTTATGAAGGGGCTGGTATGATGGGACAGCCTAATTTGGCAATTAACTGATCCTCGACTACTAGTAATAAATATGCCAATGGCCTGTGATGGGATGTTAGATGGAGGGGGTTCTGAGTTGTGCAGAAAATTTTTTTGGGGTGTCTGACTGGTGAGCTTTGCCCACATGCTCAGGGATTAAGTGATAGTCATATTTGGGGTCAGGAGGACCTTTCCCCAGGGCACATTGGCAGGGGCCTTGGAAGTTTTACACCTTCCCCTGTACCGTGGGGCATGGCCACTTGCTGGTGGTTTCTCTGTATTTTGAAGTCTTTAAACCATGATTTAGGAACTTCAGTGACTAAATCATAGTTTAGGTGCCTATAGAAAGAGTGGAAGGGAGGTCAAACTAGATGATCATATTGATCCCTTCTCATCTTAAAAATCTATGAATCACTTACAAGATATGATAGGGTGTTGCAAAAGAATATGGAAACTGTGAAGGCTGGTACCACAAAGGTGAAGAAGTACTTAACAAATCAAATTCAAAATAAATTTATCAAAAGGATTGCAAAAAAAATATGACAGACTATTTTTGACAAGACTAGGAAAGCTAAATTCTTCTTTATTAAGTTTGTTTGCACTGTAGGGCTATGTCTACACTTGGTAATTTAAGTCGACTTTAACTAAGTCGACTTTAACTAAGTCAACTTAGTGTGTCCACACTTAAAAATAAAGTCAACTTAAAGGAACTTAAAAAGTCGACCTAGAGCATCCACACTGGATGCCTAGGTTGACTTCTAGGGGCTAGGGAGACCTAGGGGAGGTCCACAGGGATGGGGGGCACCCCTTGCCAATGCCAGGGGGCTCAGCCTTTGCCCCATTGTACCTAGGTACAATGGGGCAAAGGGGGTCAGGGACCTTGGCAGGGCATAGGGGCAGGGTGGGCAGGGCAGAGCTCTAGGGAGTCGACTTAAGCCTTAGGTCTAGTTGAAAGGTGGTTTTATAAAGTCGACTTAATTTTAATTAAGTCAACTTTATTTTCCTTAGGTCGACTTAAGCAGCTTGCTTAAGTCGACTTAAGGAAACTGTAGTGTAGATGCAGGGTAAATTAAGTCGACTTAAGCAAGCCTAAGTCGACTTAATTTACCAGTGTAGATGCAGCCTAGATGTCTCCCGAATAGAGCAAATGTCTTCGCAGTTAACGGGTATTGAGATTTTGAAAGATGGACTGAAAGTTGTTGAGAGCTTTGTAGACTTCATCGATACCCATACCAAATGGGAGGATGTTAGGCAGATTATTTTAGAGAAGCTGAAAAAAAAGATGCTTTAAATATGGCTTATTGCAGAATACAAAGTTATGACAATGGCACTAATGTGGCTGCAGCATAGAAAGATGTTCAAAATCATATTCAGCAGGTAAATCAGAATGGCTATGTCTACAATGCCAAGTTAGTTCGAATTAAGGGCTTCCTTAATTCGAACTAATAAGTTTGAATAGGGTATTCGATCTAAAGGGTTAATTCGAACCAATTAGTTCGAATTAACCAATGTGGCCATGTTAATTAGAACTAAATTCTTAGTTCGAACTAACCAGCCATTGAAATGAATGGGGATCGCTAATTCGAACTAAGCAAGTGCCATGAATGGCACTTGCTTAGTTCCAACTAAGTTTTCCTAGTTCGAATTAAGCTAATTTGAACTAACTAAAATTAGTTCGAATTAGTTAGTTCAAACTAACTAATTCGAACTAATTTTAGCAAGTGTAGACATAGTCAATGTGTTTTTCATCCCATGTGCTATCCACAGTTAATCTTACAGAAGCTGCTGCAACGGTTACTCTCAAATTGTTCCATTACTGGAATTGTTGAAACATTGTAAACCTTAATTTTGGATTTCTGCTAGTTTTTGGGGTGTGTTGAAAAAGCATTGTAGGATAAATATGAAATTAAAGAATTAAATGTATATGTGTTGTAAAGAAATGTCCTGCCTGGCAAGTAGAAAAAATAAAATAATAAGTTACAAGGTCAGAAGGAATAAAGTAGAGAGGGTGTCTGGTTCAAAGAATATCTAATGAGATAAGAGAAAGTTTCTAAAAAGAAGGCCTCTGACATGTACAGATGACTACAGATATTTCTAAATAAAACAAAGGCGATCTGTCTCAAAACAAGTTAACATAGCCCTTCCCAACACACACCATTCTTAGGCTATGTCTACACTTGAAAAGTTAAGTCAACTTTAGGAAATCGACTTAATACGGTCAACTTTAAGTTGACTTAAAGTGGACCTTATTAAGTCCAATTAATAAAAGTCAATTTAACTTTTCAAGTGTAGACGTGGCCCCTTTTTGGCCTTATTAAGTCAACTTAAAAAGGTCCACCTAGGCACTACTCCACGTCTCCACTGGCTTAAGTCGACTTAATAAAGTCGACTTAAGCGCTAGTTTGAATTAAAAACGAGGTGTTATTAATTCAAACTAACTTTTCCTTAATTCAACTTAAGTTGAAGTAAGGAAAGCCTAGTGTAGACACGAAGTAAAATAAGTCAATTTAAGCTTCCTCAAGTCGACTTAATTTCTAAGTGTAGATGCACCCTTACAGTCTATGTGGACCCAGCTGGAATGGAAAAACTGTTGGGCACCAAAAAGGAGGGGAGAAAAAGTCTTGGGAAGAAAGAGGATAGTAAATCTTACCTGAATTAAGAATGGATATAAGGGTGAACTGTTTCAAATTCAAACTTGGCAATGACACCACTCATTAAAAGGTATAAAAAATAAATTCTTAAAGGGTTCATTCATTGATAATACTTGTTTGACCACACTGTAAGTATCTTGATCAAATGCTCATAATTGTTTTGTTTCTGTATTGGGTGTAGTAAATTGCTTATTATTTAGGCTTTTTACAGCAATTGTATAAAGATTCTTTGATCTTAGGTTTTAGTGGAGGAATTTAACGTTAAATTTGTGTTTGGTGATTTCCCATATCAATATTAATAACTTCAAATATTAATAATTCCATTAGGCAATTTAGCATTACACTTGTCATGCGAAGTCATGACAAGATGGTCAGCAAGGACAGAGCCAACCAATCAACTTCTAAATCAGGTTAAGTATGTTCATAGAGTCATAAAATAGTAGGGTTGAAAGGGACCTCAGAAGGTCATCTAGTGTCCAGTCTTCTGTTCAAAGCAGGACCACCCCCAATTGAATCATCCTAGTCAAGGCTTTGTCAAGCTGGTCCTTAAAAATCTCTAAGGATGGAGATTCCACCACCTCCTAGGTAACCCATTCCAGTACTTTACCCTCTTCTGTTTAAAAAGCTTTTTCTAATATCTAAGCTGCACCTTCCCCATAGCAACTTGAGACCATCACTCCTTGTTCCATCATCTATCACCCCCAAGAAAAGCTTAGATCCATCCTCTTTGGAAACCCCCTTCAGGTAGTTGAAGACTGCTATCAAATCATAGAAACATAGAGGATTAGGGCTGGAAGGAACCTCAGGAGGTCATCTAGTCCAACCGACTGATCAAAGCGGGACCAATCCCAACCAAATCTCCCAGCCAGCGCTTTGTACAACCAGGCCTTAAAAACCTACGATGGAGATTTCAAAACCTTCCTAGCTAACCCATTCGAGTGCTTCACCAGCCTCCTAGTGAAAAAGATTTTCCTAATATCTCACTGAGACCCCCCGCACTGCAACTTGAAACCATTGCTCCTTGTTCTGTCATCTGCCACCACTGAGAACAGCCTAGCTCTATCCTCTCTGAAACCCCTTTCAAAAAGGTATTTGAAGGCTGCTATCAAATCCTCCCTCACTCGTTTTCTGCAGATTAAACAGGTCAAGTTCCATCAGCCTCTCGTAAATCACGTGCTCCAGCCCCAATCAACAAACCAGGATGTAAACTCTAGAGTTTTGAGAATGAGATAGTGCTCTTCAGTCTTTGCAAATGAATCATTCAGAATGGGTGGGAAATGCAGGCATCCATTGATCTCTTTAGATACATTCATAAAAAGTCTTTAGATGCAAAAAATAGTACTACATACTTTCGCTGCCTTTCTGTAACCACAGCTACTAATAAAAGGAGTTTCAGCAAGCTAAAATTAATCAAGGGCTTCCATGAAGCAGGAAAAGGTTAAATGGTTTGGCAGTTATTTCTGAACAGAACTTGGAAGCAAGGAGGTGGATAGCCTTGGAAGAGGTAATTAATGAGATTGTTTCAAAGAAGACTAAGAAATCCCTTTGTAAAAGTTTTTAGTGGTGATTGCATTTAGGTTTTTTTTAAGAATTGGGGAAGATTTGAGTTCTGGAACCCTCTCCTGGAGAAAAGCAACAAATTGTTTTTTGCAAGAAATGCTCGAGGAGGAACCTCCCTTATAACTTTAGTTGAATGGCTGAAGGACTTATCTAGGATGTGGGAGATCTGGGCTCAATTTCCCCCCTCCGTCTAATGGGAAAAGGGATTTAAGCAAAGATCTCCCACCTCTCAGAACACTGCTCTAGCTACTCAGCTATTCTGATCCCTCGCTCTCTCCTATTGAGAGTGTTTCACTCAGAATAAATAATTAAAATAATTGGAGCAGCAGGGACTGGATTCTGGCACTGCCACCTCCCAGGTAAATGTCTTACCCACCAGGTTATAGACTCACTCACCTCTGTTCTCCTTGGCCCAATGATGACTTATGTATATACAGTAGACAGCTTCAACAGGAGAGATTTAGCAACTCTATACCAGAACATCCCAGAGTCCAGTCGTTAGAACACAATCCTGAGATGTGGGAGACCCATGGTCAGATCCTTTTTCCCCCCATCAGGCAGAGAGGGGAACTGAACTCAGGTCTCCCACAATCCGAGTGAGTACTCCACCCATTGGGCTAAAGTTATGAAAGAGGCAACTATATCTTCTCTGACTGGATTTTGAAAGGGCCCTAAACCAAGCAATGAGCATGCCTAGCAATCAGGCCCCACAGTCAAATACCTATCTTCCCCTGGTGTGAGGCTCACACTGGCTATGTCTACACTTGCACTTTTCAGTCGACTGTAAGTAAGTCGACTTAAATAAGACTTAGTTAAGTCGACTTAGTGTGTCTACACTTAAAATTAAAGTCGACTTAAAGGGGAACTTACAAAGTCGACCTAGAGCATCCACACTGGATGCTCTAGGTCGACTTTGTGGGGCTAGGAGGACCTTGGGCAGGTCCATGGTGGTGGGGGCGGCACCCCTTGTGTGCAATGGGGCAAAGGGGGACAGGGACCCTGCCAGGGCAGAGCCCTGTGTGTGATGCTGTCTGGATTTAGGGAAGCATTTATGATATTATTTTCAATGGATATCTCATAAATGCTCTATAATCCATAGGAACTATGTCATGTTTGGTATCAATAGAAAGGTAGTAATTTGCTGGGAATGATTATATAGTTTATGTCTAGGAATTCTATTTCGATTAGAAGTTAGGAATTTGATGTTATATCCATACTTTAACTTGTGTCATTCTGGAGGAATGCCTTAGATGGGAGGGTGTGAACAACCATTGTCTCCATAATGTTTAGGACTGCAGAACTCAAACTTATATGCAAATTTGACTCAGTTGTCTTGGGGTTAAACAGGGACTATGGATTTTTCTCGCATTACAACAAGTGATTTGACCTCCCCCTCCTCTATGTGCTGTTCCCCAGTGTTTTGAATCCTAACACCTAGTTTGATTTGCTGTTACAGCCTGACCTAATGCTATGTCATACACTCCCCTGCATTTAATTTCCTCCCACTCTGTAACTTTCCTATCTTCAAAGCGTCTGACGAAGTGGGATTTTTTTCCCACGAAAGCTCATGCGATAAATAAATCTGTTAGTCTTTAAAAGTGCCACAGGACTCTGTTGTCTAGCATTTATGAGATATCCATAGAAAATAATATCATAAATGCTTCCCTAAATCCAGACAGTGTCACACTGTGCCCACATGCCCTGCCCTTTGGGGGGCATGCCAGGCTCCCCCTGTGTCCCCCCAGCAGGGAGGGCATTGGTGTAGTCCTGGAGTAGCCCTAAGTCGACTTAGGGCTACCCCATGGCTATACTGGCTTAATTCAACTTTAAAAAGTCGAATTATGCCTTAGGTCGAGTAGAAAGGTGATTTAATAAAGTCGACTTAATTTTCATTAAATCGACTTTATTTTGCATAAGTCGACTTAAGCAAACTGCTTAAGTCGACTTAAGCAAAGTGTAGTGTAGACGCAGGGCAAATTAAGTCAACTTAAGCCAAGCTTAAGTCAACTTAATTTACCAGGGTAGATGCAGCCACTGGGACTTAGGTATCTGGATACCTAAAGTGAGGCAACCTGTGCCCAGAAACAAAATCTTAAGTGCCTAGAGAACTTTTACAGCAAAGACTTAAGCATCTACAGCATTAGTTAGGGTTCTTCTGAATGCCAGTAGTGACTACATGTTGGACTTAGACACTTAAAGTAGCAGTCAAACACCTAGGTACCTTTGTGAATAGGTCTCTAGGCATCTATATAATGCTAAACAATTGAGCTGGCAGGCCCCTGTTCTTAAATAAAAAGGCTTTAGAAGAATATAATTTAAATCAACAAGACTTCACACCAGATCAATTTTGGACACCAAAACTGCTACTCAAAAATAAAAACATCCACATAATACTGTGCAAAACTGCATCTCTTTTTTAAACTCTGTGCCGTACTATTCTTTCGTTTGCAAAATGTTCTAATTAATAAATTATAAAACAGATGTTATTATCATAATCAGTTCACAAAAGAGGGATTGACTCATGTATACATTGAGATCCTTCACTTTTTCAGCACATTCCTCTTGAATTTAAAAAGAAAGTTTCCTACTGTTTCACTTTACAAATAAAAGGTTAAAAGAAACAACATTTAAATTAATTAAGCTGGAAAGATGAATAAGTTAGAAGTCTCCTGCATTGCTCACTGTGCATCTATCATGCAAAGTATGCATTCTTTTCTCCAGCTCAGATTCACATTAATGGCTGACAAACCTTTGAATTGTTTGGGCAAAAGTGAGAGATACACATAAACTAGACACTCACAAACAGTTATGTGTTAACTGTCAATTATTGTTTTAGAAAAATATAACCAAAGCAAATTTAATAAATCCTGTATCTTTTTCTTGTTGCTGTAAGGATCGGCAACTTTTGCCAACCCCATGCCAGCCTCTCCTCCCTGACCCTCAGCCTGTGCCGGTGATCCCAGCTGCTAAAAAAAAAAAAAAAGCCAGCCTTATCTGGAGAGCGGGGGTGCAGGGGCCAGTTCCCCAGGCATGCATGGAAAGGAACCGCTACAGGCGGCGTCTTTTGGTGGCATGCCTGGGGATCCTCTCCCCAGGCACACCACTGAAAGGAGCCACTCAGAGCAGCTTCAATGGCAGGAGCAATTTCAGCAGTGCCATTTCAAATGGGCTCGTGTGCCCAGGGGTTAAAGTAAGGGGGAACGCATCAGAACACAGTTCCGGGACCCACAAATTTGAGGGGCCAGAGTCCCAGGGCCCCTAAAAATAGAAAAATCCAGCGGAACGCATGCTCCGCCCTGCCCTGGCTGCTGGCAGGTCCTAATCCCCACCGTTGTTAATCATGATACTTATGGTGTTATGCAGTGTTTCCTAGTTTGTGACAATAATTGCTGTAGACATAAATGCCATATAAAATTATAAATATTTTTACGGAGCGATAACCGATGCATGTGGTACTGAGAAGTGGTTGCAAATGCCTACCTGGGCTGGGGCCTGCACATGCATGAAGGGGGCCCAGACAATACGAGAAGGGGGCCCAGAGATTAGGAGGGTTCCGGGGCCCATGAAATTATACTTTAACCACTGCGTGTGCCACTCTTGGAACATATGCCAGGAGTTGCTGACAGGCAAGGGTGGATTTTATTGAAGGCAGGGGAAGACAAGGCCTTCTCTGATTGGCTGTGGTGGCCCCACATCTTTCCCTGCCCTCCGTGCTGGGAAGACAAAAGATTTTATGCTCCATGCAGTCTGGTTCCCTCAGCCGCCTGGGAACCTACCTGCACTGAGCATATAAAGCTCAGCATGCCATGCCCTCAGGCAGTGTGACAGTCTTCTTAATTTTTCAGTCCAGTCTCAAGTTTCAATTTCACTTCACTCTCTGCTTCTCACTGCCTAGCTGGGCTCCCAAACTGTCTACTCCTAATCTGAGTGGATTGATTCCTGCCAGACAGGTTTTCCTTCCCCCTTGCCTCCCAGCCTGTTCAGTAATCAATTAAGAGTCCCTTCTCCATTCAAAGACACTCATTTGTTTTCCAGATAAGGGAAATGGTAAGTACAATGTAATGAAGAAACAGCATGGCTTGGTGTTGAAAGCAGAGCAAGGAATGTGAAAATTTGAGGGTTTATAATGGTCCCCCGTCACAGACTTGCATTGTGAAATTGGACCACCAGTCATTTAAGGCTTGATTTCAAGAGAGTCTTTCTATTGGTTTTAAGAGGCAACCAGCCTGTGCCTCAGTTTTTTCCTTCATAAACAGGGATAATACTTTCAAATTCCAAAGGGGTAGCCGTGTTAGTCTATTGTAGAAAGACAACAGAGTCCTGTGGCACTTTTAAAGACTAACAGATTTATTTATCGCATGAGCTTTCGTGGGAGAAAATCCCACTTCGTCAGACGCTTTGAATAATACTTGCCTGTCTCAGAGGAGTATTGTGTAGCTTACGTCATTGTTTTTGCTTAGGTGCCTTGAGGTCACCAGACGGAAAGTGCTTTAGAAGTGCTAAGTGTTTCCACAATTAAGCTTTCATTCATATGCACTCCTCCGTAATCTCAGGAGACTCGGATTTTATGGGACTTCTCCTCCTCCCGCTGATGCTGGAGCAAATTACCAAAACAGGAGTGTGGGGAGGAGGGAAGGAGGAGACACTAGGGCCCAGTCCCAATCCCATTATCACTTTTGAAAGTGTGGAAGGCAAGAGAGCTAGACAAGACAGGATGCCAGGAGGACAGCTTTGTGCTCTGTACGGAGGATGGGCCTTTCCCAAGGTCCGGGGCAGCAGAGCAATGAATGGACAGGAGAAATGGATCCCCCTCCATCTGGCCCAAAGCCCTTGAGAATGTTTCCAAGAGTAAGTAGCAGATTGGTGGTAGCAATTGGGGAGGGAAGGTTGGCTGGGGATGACGGGAGACGCAGTGTTTTGGGGACTGCTCAGTGCTGTGAAGATGCCTGAGGTCTGCCACTAGCAGTACTGGGGGGCAGAACAAGCATGTGGGATGGGGGAGGGGAGAGGGGGGGCTGGCCAGAGCAGCACCAGGGCAGGAAGGATTCTCTGTGGACACTTGGCTCAGGACAGAGGTTACCCAGTCACCCACCCGGTCTTTCTGCTGGGATATGGAGCTTCTCCCCCTCTTCTCCCTCCTCTCACACGGCTGTCTGCACCCCTCCTCTGGCTGTCTGCACCCCTCCTTCCTCCTGCCCAAACTTCCTGTGTCTTTCCAAAGCTTACTGATGGGGAGGGCAACAGAGTCTTGTGGCACTTTTAAAGACTAACAGTTCAGTGCCCTCCATGTAGTCAAATTCCAAAGGGGTAGCCGTGTTAGTCTATTGTAGAAAGACAACAGAGTCTTGTTAGTCTTTAAAAGTGCCACAAGACTCTGTTGTCTTTCTACAATAGACTAACACGGCTACCCCTTTGGAATTTGATGGGGAGGGGTGTCTGTTTTCTCTTAGGTCTGTAGGTCTGGTCATTGCCTCACTCAGCCAGGGAAGGAGGGAGGAACAGGCTGAGTGAGTCATCCTACAGCAGCCCCCACCCCACGCTGACCCACTTCCTGCCTTTGGAGGGGACAATGGCAGCTGCCTCTCATGCTGGGAGAGGAGTGGGAAGGATAGGTAGGAGTGGGGAAGAAGAGGAGCGGAGGAAGTTGGTCAGAGACCCATGCATAGACTGAGGTGAGCATAGAGGAAGAGGCCTAGGGTGAGACCTTGTCCATGGGCAGGCATGAGGGCGAGGCCCGGTCGGGGCCTGGAGGCGGGGGCAGGCCAGGGTCCAGGGAGCTTGCCTTCCCCAGGGAAAGCTTCAAAAAAAAAAAACAACCCATGCTGACAGGGAACGAACACAAAACACTGGGACTCATAAACTATAAGGTCGTCATCTAGTCTGACCTCCTGCACAATGCTGCTTGTGCTAGCGAAAAAACAAAGGGGGTGGATATACTAGAGTAACTAGGCCAATGAGAGGGCAGGAAAAATGCTTGTTCAGTCCATCCATGCAGAACGAACCAGGGCTTTTCTTCTGCCAGTGCCGGTACTGTGTACCGGCACCTATTTTTCCCTGGCCGGCCCTGCTGCCCAGATGGGGACTGGGTTTCCTTTCCCCTGCTGACCCTGGCCCCCGCTGGGCAACCGGGCTGGCAGGGGCAAGGAGCGGTGGCCGCGGGCCAGAATCCAGCCTGCAGATACCTGGAAGCTGTGGCCAGCCTGGAGCTTTTTCAAGTCTCCCACTCTGAGCATGCTCAGGGCGGGAGCAGCCTGGCCACGGAGCAACTCTTGCCACGGCTACCTCTGCAGCTCCAGCCAGGTAACGGGGGAGGAGGCCAGGAGGGTCAAGGAAGTGGTGGGGGGCAGGAGCGGGGGGACATAGAGGAGCAGGGAAAGGGCCAGGGGGCAAGAAGAGTGGGGAACCAGCGGGGGAGTGGGGAAGTGGGTTGGGGAACCGGTGGGGGGGGGCCAAGAGGAGCAAGGAGCCTGCGAGGGGGGCGAGTGGGGTGGGGATCTGGCAGGCAGGTGGGGAAGGAGCCCGGGGGCAAGAGGAGCAGGGAACTGGTGAGGGGGAAAGGGGTGGGGGGGGCGAGAGGAATGGGAAAGGGGCAGATGGAGGGCCGAGAGGTGCAGGGAGCCAGCAGGCAGGTGGAGGGGGGCCAAGAGGAGCAGGGAACAGGCCTGGGGAGCAGTGGGGGTAAAAGCGGGGCCTCGGAAGGCCACTGGGGGCCAGCAGTGGTAGAGGATCCACACACACACACACAAAAAAAAGCACTGGAAAGAACTATTGGTTCTCCTCTGGTTCTATACTGAGTAGTAAACATCCCAGCTTGACTAGGTCCAATGTGGGTCAATGGCCCAGAATGAGGACCAAGAAAAATAACAGTACGAGATTTTTTTTTTTAATATGAGGTTAATTTCCTACCATATGGAACATTAATTCTGATCTTGCAAACACATATACACATTAGTAATGGTAAGTTGGTGTGGATCTGTAGGATCGAGGTCACTGGGTGGAATTTTCAAAATCTCTGCAAGTTGTATAGTTGAGTAGTATGGTGAAAAGCATCATTAATATTGAGGCGATGTGCCTGATATGTGCCCTTTAGTGAGGAATGTCATGGAAAAATATCAGAATATTAGACAGTGGCTTTCATTTACTTTTGAGAGAGGTTAGTTTAAGAGTTGTGAAACTTGTGGGAGGATCCAAGGAAAATGGCCACAAGGGTGTTTAGAAAGATAATGCACAGCTTATATGAAAGGCTGAAAATACTGTTACATATCTTTATACGCCTCCCTTGTCATCTGTCCAAGCTTCCACTTCTTGTAAGCTTCCCTTTTATGTTTCAGCTCCCCGCAGAGTTCCCTGCTAAGCCACGCTGGTCACCGTCCACATTTGCTGTTCTTTCTGCACATCGGAATGTTATCTTCCTTTGCCTTTAACAGGGTTTCTTAAAAATACAGCCAGCTGTCTTGGACACCTTTCCCCTTCAGATCAGCCTCCCATGGGACCCTGCCCATCAGCTCCCTAAGGGAGCCAAAATCTGCTTTTCTGAAGTCCAGAGTGTGTGTTCTGCTTCTTTCCTTCCTTCCATTGATCAGGATCCTGAACTCTACCATCTCATGGTTGCTGCTGCCCAGGCTGCCATTTACTTCTACTTCCCCGATCAATTCTTCTCTGTTTGTGAGCAATAGGTCTAGAGGTGCAAGGCCCCTAGTTGGTTCCTCCAGCATTTGTACTAGGAAGTTGTCCTCAATATTCTCCAAAAACTTCCTGGATTGCCTGTGCACTGCTGTATTATCTTCCCAGCAGACATCAGGATAATTGAAGTCCCCCATAAGAACCAGGGCCTGTGACGATCTGGAAACTTCTGTTAGTTGTCCATAGAACGCCTCATCCACCTCCTCTTTCTGGTCTGGCGGTCTGTAGCAGACACCCACCACAACATCCCCCTTGTTGCATTCTCCCCTAAACTTAACCCACAGACTTTCAACCATCTTGTTTCCACTTTCATAGTGGAGCTCCGAGCAGTCATACAGCTCTTTTACATATAGCGCTACTCCTCCCCCCCTTCTTCCCTGCCTGTCCTTCCTGAACAATTTATATCCATCCATGGCAGTGCTCCTGTCATGCAAGTTATCCCACCACGTTTCTGTTATTCCAATTATATCATAGTTCCTTGTCTGTGCCAGTACTACCAATTCTTCCTGTTTGTTTCCCAGGCTCCTCGCATTTGTGTACAGGCACCTAAGATACCAGGCCCATTGCCCTACTTTGCCCTGTCAATTCTCCCTCCTGTCGCATCTTCCTCCTTGCAATTTCTCCCGGTGTCCTCCTTCCCCAGTCGCCTGAGGTATTATGACTTCATCAGGAAATAAAAAACAATTATTTGACACCCCCACCCCCAGTTCCAACCACCCTCTCTTTTATTCATGCTGTTACAGCCCCAGCATCCCCCAAGTTCCATCCCTTCCCCCAGGTTTCCCTCAGTTTCACTTACCTGTGGGCCTTGGTCACCTTCCCCCTTCGAACCTAGTTTAAAGCTCTCCTCACCAGGTTAGCCAGTCTGCTTCCAAATACGCTCTTCCCTTTCCTGGATAGGTGGCAAATATAGTACCTATCTTTAAGAAAGGGAAAAAGGAGGATCCAGGGAACTAGACCGGTCAGCCTCACCTCAATCCCTGGGAAAATCATGGAGCAGGTCCTCAAGGAATCCATCCTGAAACACTTGGAGGAAAATAGAGTGATCAGGAACAGTCAACATGGATTCACCAAGGGCAAATCGTGCCTGACCAACCTAATTTCCTTCTATGATGAGATGACTGGATTTGTGGATGCGGGAAGAGCCGTTGACGTGGTATACCTTGACTTTAGCAAGGCTTTTGATACGGTTTCCCACAGCATTCTCGTTGGCAAGTTAAGGAAGTATGGGTTGGATGAGTGGACCATAAGGTGGATCGAAAACTGGTTAGATCAACGGGCTCAGCGGGTAGGAATCAATGGCTCGATGTCTGGTTGGCAACCGGTAACGAGTGGAGTGCCCCAGGGGTTGGTCCTGGGGCCGGTTCTATTCAACATCTTCATTCATGATCTTGATGATGGAATAGACTGCGTGCTTAGTAAGTTTGTGGATGACACCAAGTTGGGGGGAATGGTAGATACTCTGGAGGGCAGGGACAGGATCCAGGGAGACTTGGACAAATTGGAACACTGGGCCGAAAGAAACCTCATGAGGTTCAACAAAGACAAGTGCAAAGTCCTGCACTTAGGACGGAAAAATCCCATGCACTGCTACAGGCTGGGGACCGATTGGCTAAGTAGCAGCGCTGTAGAAAAGGACCTGGGGGTTATGGTGGACGGGAAGATGAATATGAGCCAACAGTGTGCCCTTGTTGTGAAAAAGGCCAATGGCATATTAGGCTGCATCAGGAGGAGTATTGCCAGCAGATCGAGGGATGTGATAATTCCCCTCTATTCGACACTGATCAGGCCGCATCTGGAATACTGTGTCCAGTTTTGGGCTCCCCACTACAGAAAGGATGTGGACAAATTAGAAAGAGTCCAGCGGAAGGCAACAAAAATGATTAGGGTGCTGGGGCACATGACTTATGAGGAGAGACTGAAGGAACTAGGCTTATTTAGTCTACAGAAGCCTGAGGGGAGATTTGATAGCAACCTTCAACTACTTGAAGGGTTGCTCCAAAGAGGAGGGAGCTAGGCTGTTCTCGAGGGTAACAGAGGACAGAACAAGGAGCAATGGTTTCAAATTACAGCTGGGGAGATCAAGGTTGGATATTAGGAAAAACTTTCTCACTAGGAGGGTAGTGAAGCATTGGAATGGGCTACCTAGGGAGGTGGTAGAATCTTCATCTTTGGAGATTTTTAAGGCTCGGTTAGACAAAACCCTGGCTGGGGTGATTTAGGGGGAGTGGTCCTGCTTTTTAGCAGGGGGTTGGACTAGATGACCTCGTGAGGTCCCTTCCAATCCTATTATTCTATGAAGCTGAGTGAAGCCTTGTTATAGATTTGAGTTAAAATCTGGTCAACATGATATGTGAATGTGTCCTTCCTTTAAGATAGTAAGAGACAATTAAGGGCTCATATCTAAAATGCGGGGGCAGAGGGGGAAAGAGGATGAGAGAGAGCACATAGAAACCAAGGACAAACAACAGAGAAGAGGCAGACGTGGACAGCAAGAAAGCCAAACAGCAGCTTGTGAGCACAGAATGACTCTGGGGAAAGTGAGAGAGTTTTGGGGTCTGTTGGCTAAAGAGGCTTTAGTGTGTACGTTAAAAAACTACTTCTTTTGTTCATAGGTCCTCCTGCGCTAAAAGAAACAGGACTTTATGCATTCCTTGTAAATAAATACAGGTGCATCAACAGGCCCACTGCCAGATGAGGTCAAATGGGGCAATTGCCCAGGAGCCCATCCATTTTAAAAGGGGCTCAGACCACAAGAGGTGAGGTGAAAGCTTCCTCTCTGGGAGGTTAGCTGTCTGTTCCACTTCCACCACTTGTGGCCCCCATCCACAGTCCACCGCCACTCCACCATAGGCCCTGCCCAGCTTGGTCCACTCACCACCATGCTATGTCCTCCCTGCCAGCCCAGTCCTCCCTGCCATCCACCTCCCCATTTGGCCTCTCTTCTCTTCCATATCCCCCTTTTCCCCACTTGGCCTCCCTGCAGCCACATCCCTCCTCCCAGCCCACTCATCAGTCACCACGTGTGTCTTTCCTCTACCCCCACCCTCACCACCCAGGGCCATCTCTAACTGTGGGCAGGTCCCAGGATGAATCAGCTGTACGAGACCCCTGCACCACCCCCCAACCTGCCACCCCACACTACTGAAACCCTCTGAACCATGGGGCTCAGGTCAGGTGCCCCACATACCACTTCCTCGCCAGAGCAAGATGGCTCTGTCACTGCCCCTCTCTACTCAAGGCCCCAAGGTGTTGCTCACTGTCATCTGGGAGAAGAGGAAGTATGGAAGAGAGATGACGGGGTGGGGGGCAGTGTAGGGACTGAGCTGTCTGAGCCTGGGCAATCCTGGGGCAGGAGAGGAAGAGCAGGAGTGTTGTGTCTTAGGGCCAGGACGGGGCCTGGAACCAGAAATTAATTCCTGTCAGAGGGTTGGGCTGGCCTGGGCTATGCATCAGAGGAAATCAGACTCCATGCATTTCGATTTCCAAGTGCATCATCCCCAGGGTCCTGAAATTGAACTAGTAGCTCAGGTTGAAAAGAGGCCGCCATACTGGCCCAGTGTGCAGCCCAGGCAGTGCTGTTACTCGCACCAGCCCTAATCCCCACGGCGGCTGTGCAGGCGCCCCACAGAGGTAGAAATGCTCCCTGTGCAGGCTCTCAGCGAGCGCACACCCGCCCGCCCACATGCCACAGGCAAAGGCTCAGACTCGCCGGCTGCCGCCCGGAAAAGCCTGTTACTGGCACCCAGCTCCTCTGCAGGGCCCAAGCACGGACCCACACCCACGTGGGCGCAGGCAATGCCGGCCCAGCCATCTAAGCGAACCAGGCGCTCCCCGATTAGACAGAAATGAACTCTTTTTTCTC
Source organism: Pelusios castaneus (assembly GCA_007922175.1). Classification (NCBI taxonomy): domain Eukaryota; kingdom Metazoa; phylum Chordata; order Testudines; family Pelomedusidae; genus Pelusios; species Pelusios castaneus. The sequence goes on from ML685782.1 coordinate 3,987,666, forward strand.
CATTTAAAAGAACAGCTGATTCTTTCTCCCTCTATTGAATTGGGGAGCACATAGCCTGCCTAGGGCGCCCAAAACCCTGGGGCCCGCCGCGGGTGCAGCCAGCCCCCCAGGGGCGCCCTCCAGCCAGCCCCACACCCGGCGGCCCAGCCCCTTTGTGGAGGCCAGCTCCCTGCAGCGGGGAGAGCCGCCAGCCGGCCGCCCTGCCCTGACCCCACCGGGCGGAGGCTGCTGGCAGAGGCAGACCCGGCCCCTCGCCGTCACAATGCGCCGGCGGGGCGGGTCGCGGCCCCGCTCCGCCAGTCGTGCCCCGGCGCCGTCCAATGGCGGGGCGGGGCGGGGCTGCCGCTGCCTGGGCCGCCGCCCGCGGCTCCCCGGGGTGGGAAGCGATGGAACAAAGGAAGCGCTGAGCGCGGCGGCGGCAGCAGCGCCCGGAGCCCCCCCACCCCGCCATGCCGAGCGGCAGCGCCGCCGCCCGCCCCCGGGAGGAGCCCCCCGAGCCGCCGCTGCTGCTCCTGCGGGAGCGCCTGGCCGGCCTGGGCCTCCGCGAGCGCGGCCTAGCGGGCAGCGCGGCCGGGCTCACCCCGGGGCTGGCGGCGGAGGACGGGGAGCCGGAGCTGGAGGAGGAGGAAGAGCTGGGCTCGGCGCTGCTCCCCGTCGCCGCCTTGGAGGCCGGGGCGCTGTACGGGCCGGAGGAGCCCCCGGGCGGGGCGGCGGCGATGCTGCCCTACGGCGGGGGCGCGGCGGGCCCGGCTCTGAGCGGGGAGCAGGCGGCGCTGCTGCGGCGGAAGAGCGTCAACACCACCGAGTGCGTCCCGGTGCCCAGCTCCGAGCATGTGGCCGAGATCGTCGGCCGCCAGGGTGAGTCCCGGGTCCCGGCCCGCGGGGCAGGGCAGGCTCCGGCCGCACGGGAGCAGGGCGGCCCCGCTGATGGGGGGGAGCCGGGGGTGCCCGCCTAGGCAGCATGCGGGGCCCCCCTCGCTGGCTGTGGTCCCGGAAAGGGGGCTGGGGTCCGCAGGCAGCGAGATGGGGGGCACATGGGTTAGGGGGACTTTCCATGGAGGTGGTGGGAACCAGCCCCTGAGCCTGGTCCGGGAGATTTGACCAGAGAAGAGGCAGGATGAGGGCTGAGCTTTGCTGGGAGCATAGGGAACAGCTCCCCGCTCAGGTTAGCTGAGCACCCTTTGGGGATGGGCCCTGGTTTCCCAGGGAGTTGGGGGGATAAGCTCTGTGACGGTGGTAGGGCCATGGGCAGTGGTGTCTGGGATGGGAAGCCTGAAGAAGGCCAGAGAAAGTGCAATCAGGTGTCACCGGCAGGGCAAGGTGGTGGTATTCAAAGGGGCTCTGTGGAGGTGAGATTCACCACTCAAGTTCTGCTTGAAGCGTGGGTGCAGCCGTGGGGCAGGAGGGCGGAACTAAGCTGGCGCAGGGCAGCTCTGCCCTAATGGGAAACTGGAGTCTGCTTAAGAGACTGGCATTCCCAACCTGACTCTGACTCTCCATGTATCTGGAGAATGACTGAAACGTAAACCTGCACAAGCCACTGTGGGCAGGCAGAGGTAGGATTCCGAGTGAATCTTTCTCTCCACAGGCTGTTCAAATCAAAGACAATTTGGTTAAACTTGATAAGTTTTTCTCCAGTTTTAGTAGCAGTGGGTTTGGACATAGGCATGAAAGAGCTGGAGGAATGCCTCTCTTCATTCTCAGTGGGGTAAATTCTTCAACCAGTCCCTTAAACTAACTCACCCAGCTTGGGTGTTGTTTTGTCTGGGCATACAGTAACTGAGGCTCAAGGCTGGTGGGAAGGGGCCCTTGCATGTTATAAAACATGAGACTGAAATGGCCTGGGAAGCCTGTATGAAGAGCTGATTGCAGGATTAGTTCAGACTTGCACATTTGGTGGTGGTTACTTATTTATGCATGGTAATAAACATGATTAAACCATAAACTTCAATATCATCTGGTTGACTATAGATAGTTTAACTTTTAGGGTGTGGAGGTTGGTTGGTTGGTTTGTTTGTTTTAAATATATCCAATCTGTGGTAAAATGGAGTTTGAAATGTACTAACTTTGGGCCAAATTCAGCAAATACATGCGTGCAAGTAATCTCATTGAATTCTGTGGGACTAATATTGTGTGAATGAAGACTCACTTGCCTGAATGTTTACAGAATTACACACGAAGGCCTTTATTATAGCAAACTTCCATTCATGCTCATTCAGACAAATGAGATGGAAGGAACTTCCACAATGAGCAGACTTAATGGGGAATAAATGTGTGTTATTTCCCTCATTGCTATTTTTAACTGTCACTTGTTTGACTAAGTGTTTTTGCCCTCACACTCCAGTTTTTGCTTCCTGTTGATCTTACTCAAGTCACATGTTTGTTTTTCAAATCATGCTTTCATGATAAGGTCATGGTTGTGATGTCACAAATTCAGTATTACCACTTTCTTGTGGTATCAGGTTGGGAGAGAGAGCTGGGGGTGTTTGGTAAGATCATTTTGTGCACAAGTGTTTCTGGTAAGTGTCAAAGTAATGAAAAAGAAAATTCAAAGCACTTTTCTCATTTGTAATGGATAGCCTAAACCAGGGGTCTTCAACCCAAAAGATACAAAGATCCATTTCTTAATTCCTTCAATAACCAAGTGTTTTAAGAGCCACAATGGATGTAGCCTTCTGGTGGGGGAAGCTGGGCCGGGCGCCTGTTGCAGGCTGCCCTGGCGGGGGATGAGTGGGAAGCCTGGACTCTGGGACCCCCCAGGGTCCCCCAGTGGTGAGGGGGGCTCAGAGCCCCAAGGGGGGCAATCAAAGAACCGCAGGTTGTAGACTCATCACCTAAACAATCTGACATAGTTGCCTAAAGTTACATGCCTAAACAAAAGCACTCTGTTCCTTTTTCCCTTTTTATGTTACATTGTTTTCATTTGCTGGTTTGGGTCAAATGTAAGTTAAACTACACAGTCATTGGTATTTCCTCAAAGAAATGTTAACTGAATAGTAACACTAATGTGAAAATAATCAATACAAAATAAGTGGAGCTAGCAAGATGCATGCTAAATACAGTTCATTCACTAGGTTTACTTTCCTCCATCCTTTGGAATCTGTTTGGACTGTAAGCTGCTCAGGTCAAGGATTCTCCCTTTATTTGCTTATGAAAAGCCTATACATACATACCTTTTTATTTAATCATTTCTGTGGTGTAAATAGTAGAAGTGTTCATTTAACAAACTTCACAATCACAGGTTTACAGATTAGAATAGGAATATTCCCCTTGATTCCCATATGCAACAGGGTTGACTACAGAGATCTGAGATCCTTTCTTTAAAAGTATGTCCATGAAAGCAACAAATAATTCCAGTATTCAGAAGTGAAAATACTTTTCCAGAAAATAGACATGAATAACTAAAGACTTGATCGCTTATCATGGGAAAACAGAACTGAAAAAATGTTTGTCTATATTCTTTACCTCTTTCAGAGGCTCATAGAAATTAGATACGAAAGACTCATTAGGCCATCCAATTCATTCTTCCCCAGTTTAGTATATTCTTGTAGCATATTCTTCATTGTTTTGTCCGTTTTAAATGACTCTCACAATGGAGTTTGCATGAAAACCGGATCTTTGTTCCTGAAGCATTTCTGTTCTTCCTCCTTTTATTCCTCATCTGACATCATACCTTTTAGTTTGTGATAAAAACACTTACCTGCTGTGGGGAGAATCATGTCATAAACAAAATAGGAATAAGGCATCAGAAGAGGGAAAAACAGCAGAAGCAGAAGAGTAAACTCAGTCACGATAATCCTATCATTTATTACCAAATACACTGGCATAAAAGCATTGATTTTCTTAAAGATGTATTTGCAAACTAATTAATGGAAGACCGTTTCAGATAGCTAGATAAATATTTGCTGTAGAAGTGGTATAGTTATCAAAAGAATTTTCAAAATTGTATTTAGAAATACCTGTACTGCTCCAGTATCTTTGTTCCTTGAATGGGACTGTTCATTCCCTCTCTTCTTCTCTCTCTAGCCATGAATTCATAAAGTGGTTGCTCCGAAACTTTATTAGTTCATGTACCACCTTCTTAAAGTGTGAGGTGAATGGACAGAACATCAAACTGAACACATCTCAGTTTGGGAATCCCTGCATTAGAGAATTTTGACACTGCAGATGCACCATTTAATGTTATCGCATCATATCTTCTGAATGTATGGCTGCTTACCGGTTTTGAACTAACGCAGCTTCTATAACAATCTACAGGGCTCTATTTTATAGGATTTTTCTTGTTTAATATAAAGAATATTTGTTTGCAGTGTAGATGTGAATGATCTTATAAAAATTCAATTTGTTCTTTGCGTCTCTCGTTGCTGCTCTGTGATGTACAAAAGAACCTGAAAGATGTTTTCTTAATATGTGTTTCCTGATTGTTTCATTGCCTGAAATATCAGGAATGTCAAGTCTCATGTGGGTTTTCCTGGAGAGCTCATGGTGGTCTATAGAGCATGTCTGTTGTGAGCATTTAATTGAAGGAGTTAGAGTGATTGGAACTTAACAAAGATGTTCTTTAGCTCAGATGAATTTTTAATTGGAGGGGCGGGGGGTGATTAACAGCATTCTTTATATAACGAAGCAAAAAAGATGTAAGCTGACTCTTATTTGGCACTTATATTTAAATTTACAAACTATTTGCATTTTTAATATATAAAATACTAATTTATGCAAATCTTCTTTAAAATATTGATACAGCACTTCTCTTTCTGAATTGCTACACTCACAACTCTACATTTTGGGGACCTGGGAACTGAACGATGTCCTTAATGTCCAGGTCCTGGAGCATTGGGAGGCCAAGTCTACATGCTGAGCGGTAAAGCGACATAGGTATGACTCCATAGCGATACTGCTGTAACCCTGTTGTGTCGGTATGGAACTACTGCGATGGTAGGATTTTTTTTCCATCCCTCCAAGAAATCCTTGAGCAATGGTAGCTAGGTCAGCTGAAGCTCTCTTCTGTCGAGCTAGCTCTGTCTAGGTTAGGTCAACATAGCAAGAGTGCTCAGGGGTGTGGATTTCTCACTGCCTTTGAGTGCCACATCTGTCCTGACCTAATTTTAAAGAGTGGTCCATGTGGAAGGAGCTTTGTTGTGGCGATATATTCAGCAGCTTTACACTAACTAGACTGCATAGTATGGACACCCTGCACTGGCTGAAATTACAGCGGTTCTGTTGAAGTGTAAATTTCACATGTGCACTTCTCTTGTAGACAAGGCTTCATTGGGGGCTGCTATTTCAGGCTTGGTCTACACTTAAAACAGGTTGACATAGGTACAGCTCTCAGGGTGTAAAAAATTAGCAACCCTGAGTTTTATAGTTACATCTGCTGGCCTGCTTCCTGGTGTAGATACATCTAGGCTGGCGAAAGAACACTAATGTCAACCTAGCTACCATAGCTCAGGGAGTTGGAATTCGTACAGTGACAGAAAAAGCCCTCCCATTGTTGCGGTTTGTACCTACACGTTGGAGTTACAACAGCGTAGCTATGGCATCATGCCCAGGCCTCTGTAGTACCCATATGCTCTTCATTCCTAATCATCCTGCTGCAAGCATCCACATCCCATTAAAAACACTTGGGGAAGGATATGAACCTTTTCAATAGAATTTTTCTTAGAAGGAAGAAAGTATGAATTCATTTGTTTTACCTCCAAAACCCTAAGAATTCCACCATGTGGAGAGGGCTTCGGAGCACAAGTAGCAAGGAGGGGAGAATAAGTCTTCTGATTAGCGAGCTGCTGCCTGGCTTGACAAATGTTGGGTTAAATAACTTGCACAATGGCACATAAGTCTGTACCCAAACTAACTAAAAACTGTTGACTTGGGATGCCTCTTTGGGCCCCCACCATTGCTAAAGTGGGAATTTAAAAAATAAAAATAGGAGAAAAATGTGTTATTGGGACAATGGTGGAAAGAGACTGAGTGACTCCTTCCAGGGGTTCCAGACATACCGGATTTTGAGAAGGAAAAATAAGTCTCAAGTTTTGTCTACAGTAGACTTTTTTTACCTCTGTTGGATTGCTACCATGGATATACTTCCCTGGTGGGAAGTTCAAGCATAGACAAAGTAAATAAATCACATAGCTCCTAGTGCTTCAAAAACAAACAAACAGTTTCTACTATTAAAGCGAGACTCATTTTACCACCTGCAGTAGTTGAACATATTGTATTTTTCTTTTGTTTTTTATCACAGTCATCTCTAGACCAGCGGTTTTCAAACTTTTCCTCCGAACCCAGTTGAAAAAATCATTTCTGCCCACGACCCAACAATTACATCTTGGAGCAACGCATTCCAGTCTTTTGGAAGCAGCTGCAGGGGATGCCATGACCCCGTACCTGAGGGTCTGCGACCCAATACTGGGTCCTACCCCTAAGTTTGAAAACCACTGACCTAGACCTTCTTGAAGGTGGCTCAAATGTTGGCTGCACATAGCATTATATCTAGTCCAGGCTCCATCTACACCAAGATTAACACATTGCATTAAAATTGTGAAATCATGCAACCTAAAATGTATTAAATGGAAGCAACATTAGAGAGGTGTGTATATATACACATGCCAGGAGGAGTAGCATCATAATGGCAAGTGCTGACAAAGTCAATTCAACGGGGCAGGAGAGGCTCATTCACACCAGCTGAATAGAAGGTGAGAATGTGCGAAGACCGACTATCACTTTTTGTAGTGTGATAACCATTCCAAGTCCCTGGTCAGACCCAGTCTGATTGTGTCAAGTTTGCAAATGAGCTCCAGCTCTGCAGTTTCATGCTGGAGTCTGCTTTTGAAGTTTTTTTTGCAGGAGTGTGGCAACTTTCAAGTCTGCTACTGACTGTCCAGGGAGATTGAAGTGTTCTCCTACCGGTTTATGGATGTTACCAACCTCAGCCTAGACCAGTCCACACAAGAAATCCACTTCTTGGACACCACACTATGAATAAGGGATGGACATATTAACACGACTCTATACTAAAAACCAGCTGACTTCAATACATGCCTCCAGCTTCCACCCTGGACATATTACACGATCCATTGTCTACAGCCAAGCCTTGCAATACAACCGGATTTGCTCCGATCCCTCAGACAGAGACAAACACCTACAGGACCTTTACCACACATTCCTAAAGCTACAGTACCCACCTGGGGAAGTGAGAAAACAGATCGACCGAGCCAGACGGGTACCCAAAAGTCGCCTTCTACAGGACAGACCTGGGAAAGAAAACAGAACACCACTGGCCACCACCTACAGCCCCCAGCTGAAATCCCTCCAACACATCATCAAAGATCTACAACCTATTCTGGAAAATGATCCCACACTCTCCCAAGCCTTGGGAGGCAGGCCTCTTCTTGCTTACAGACAGCCCCCCCAACCTGAAGAAAATATTTAGCAGCAACCGGAGACCATACTACAAGAACACCAACTCAGGTACCTTATCCCTGCAACAAACCCCATTTCCAACTCTGCCTGTACATTGACTCTAGTGATACCATCACAGGTCCCAACCACATCAGCTACACAATCAGAAACTCATTCACCTGCACATCTACTAATGTTGTATATGCCATTATGTGCCAGCAATGCCCCTCTGCTACGTACATCAGCCAAAACGGACTCTCCATACGCAAAAGAATAAACGGACACAAATTGGACATAAAAAATGATAACATCCATAAATTGGTAGGAGAACACTTCAATCTCTCTGGACAGTCAGTAGCAGACTTGAAAGTTGCCATACTCCTTCAAAAAAAACTTCAAAAGCAGACTCCAGTGTGAAACTGCAGAGCTGGAACTCATTTGGAAACTTGACACAATCAGACTGGGTCTGAACAGGGACTTGAAATGGTTCTCCAACTACAAAAAGTGATAGTCGGTCGTCGCACATTCACACCTTCTATTCAACTGGTGTGAATGAGCCTCTCCTGCCCCATTGAATTGACTTTGTCAGCACTTGCCATTATTATGTTACTCCTCCTGGCATGGGTATATACACCTCTCTACTGTTGTTTCCATTTCATACATCTGACGAAGTGGGTTGGAGCCCACGAAAGCTTATGCCCGAAGAAATTTATTAGTCTTTAAGGGGTTCTCGGTTTTTGCTGTGTACGGACTAACACGGCTACCCTTCTGGAACTTAAAACAAATTGGTGAACAATTTTGCCCTTCATATGACAAGAACAGTTCTGTGTCTTAAAAACATGTTGGCTTGTTGGCTTTAACAGTAAGGGGAACTTTAATGGTGAGGGAGGGACAAAAAGCTATTTCAGAAGAGTCTCATTGTGACCAGCTAACATAGGGTGCGTCTACACTTGTGAATTAAGTCGACTTAAGCTTGCTTAAGTCGACTTAATTTACCCTGCGTCTACACTACACTTTCTTTAAGTCGACTTAAGGAAAAATTAAGTCGACTTTACTAAACCTCATTTTAAGTCGACTTTGCTGGCTAAGTCAACTTTAGAAAGTCAACTTAGCCATTGTAGACGTGGAGTAGCCCTAAATCGACTTTGTCGACTTAGGGGGCACCAGGGCTTCCCCACTGCCCTCCCTGCCAGGGTGGCTGGCACAGCCACAGCCTGGTGTGCCCCCCCCAAAGGGCAGGGCAGAGCCCTGCCCACCCTGCCCCTATGCCCTGCCAGGGTCCCTGTCCCCTTTTGCCCCATTGTACCAAGGTACAATGGGGCAAAGGCTGAGACCCTTGGCACTTGGCAAGGGGTGCCCCCTCTGCCACGGTGGACCTGTCCCAGGTCCACCTAGCCCCTACAAGTCGACCTAAGCATCCAGTGTGGGTGCTCTAGGTCGATTTTTATAGGGTCCCCGCTAAGTCGACTTAAAATTTGAGTGGGGACATGCTAAGTTGACTTAAATTAACAAGTGTAGACATAGCCATAGTTTTCAAATATGGCTGTACTTGTCTTCAGCAAGGGTGAAGTATTGTTAATGTGTTCAACACTACAGAAGCAAGATAATATCTTTTACTGGACCAACCTCTGACGGTGGAGTGGACAGGCTTTTGAACTTCACAAAGCTCTTCTTCAGGTGTGAAGGATATAAGGTCCATCCCTGCCTTGTTTCTTTCATAACTTGGGACCAACGTGGCTACAACAACACTAAGAACATTTTAACACTACACATTTTTCAAGTACAGACAAAGAATTTCCATCATCACTACTGTTAGCAGAATTGCAATAGTGGGGTGTTTTGGGGCAGAAACTAATCAAGAGGTACCCAGATACCCCGCTGAGATGAATGGAGGCCATTCACACCAAATTATGACATTAGAACTTAGGTACAAACCTGGACAGCTGGTCTCCTCCCCTCCTTCTGCCATCAAGGAAGTGATGATAAAGCTAAACTTTTTCTTTCCCCAACTGAATTAATAACGAAGACCTATGCTCCTTGCCTGCAGCAAACTTGGAACTGAAATGTTTTCAGCATGCTGGTTTAATTAGTTCAGGTTTTTCTTTTTAGGAAATAAAATATACTAGAACTTTTCTTGAACAAAAATTCTTCTTAGTTATCATGGTCTTGAAACTTAATAAGAAAAAAATTCCCAAGTCGCAGATAATCTTCTAAAACAGCTGAACTTGTTTGATTTCCCCATATATCCAGACCAAATTCACTAGTACTTAGGCTTTGTGTATACTAGCGAGTTTTTGCGCCAAAACTCAACTTTTTGCATCAAAATAAGCCCACCGTACCCACAAAACAATGCACCAATGCCGCCTGTGTGAGTCAGAGCACCTTTTGCACAAAGGCTTTTGTGCAAAAGTGTGTGTGCGCGTGCGCAGGTTGACTCATTTTAATTCTGTGGTAATTAGCCTCCGGAAATGTCCCAGAATGTCAATCAAGGCCATTTTGGTCTTCTGGAGCTGTCATACTTGCCAATTTCACCCCTCTCTTAGAGCTGTGAAACTGACACGGTGAACCGCCACTGGGGACAGGAGACCTGCCAGCTTTAGCCCCACCTCCTTCAGGGGCTTCAAACCTCGCTGCCAGAGATCCTTGGCTCCTAGCGGCTTGAACCACACCACCTGGGATGGGAGCCCCAGTAGCTTCAGCCCCCCACCGGAGGCTTCAGATCCCCCCCACTGGGGATCCTCAGTCCCTGGCGGTTTCAAGCCCCGCTGCTGGGGACCACCAGGGAATCCCAGCGGCTGCCCCACTGGCACTGGAGATTGGAGGTCGCTGCAGGCACGCTTCTGCTGGGTACCCAAGACCCATGGCTGCTGCCTCCCTTGCTGCTGGGGACCTAAGTCCCTAGCAGGCTGCTGCTTGGACCAGGAACCCAGCAGCCGTTTCCTATACCGCCAGGTCTCCCAGGTCTTGGCGGCAGCGGGATGCTGGGGACCCTAGAGACAGCGCTGGGGTCCCCAGCGGGGGGCGGCAGGGAGTCTGTGGGCTCCCTGCAGGGAGCTGAGATTGAACTCTTAGTAGTTCCCCCACACTGCCTCTTTTGTCCGTGGAAGTGGTCCTAGTGGGGCCACACTACGACAATAAAAGGATGGCTGTGTGTACGCTATCCACCGCGGTAATGGCTGTCAGAACTCTAGTGTAGACACAGCCTCAAATCAACAGGCTAGATAGATACCCGCTAGTGGGGTAATCATAGTGCTTTGCAAAAGGTGGTGAGTGTTTACATTTGTCTTGGTTTTAAATCAATGTCATGAAGTAAATGCTCCACCCCCTGAATTGTGTAGTTACTCTTGCTAAGTTCAGTATCAAGTACACCCTGTGAGCAGTCAGTGTAAGCGATCAGATTCGGTGAATTAATATGGCCGTCTCTACAGAAGCACAGCTGTCCCATTGTAGCACTTTTGGTGAAGATGCTCTGTCTGCTTAACCCCTGCTTCTGCGAGAGGTGGCAGGTATGCTGGGGGGAGATCCGCTCCTGCCAACATAGCATGTCCACATCCGTGCTTGGGTTGGTATCATTTATGTTCATAAGTGTATGGATTATTCACCCCCGCCCCAGCAATGTAAATTATACTGAAGTGATTTGTAGTGTAGACGTAGCCTATGTGTTTGACACTGCACAAGTTATATTTCTAGGAATAAACCTACTTTGCATGACTAAAACGATTGCACGTTTCAGCTTATGTGGTACTTGAGCACCGCGAGCAATAAGACCACACATTAGACTTAACAAATGCCAGAATGTCAAAATGAAGGCGGCTGCTCCAACTGCACTTGTGACACGTTGCTGAAAATTCAGAAGTCGTTACAAAGATCACATTTTTTTTGCCATGTCATCTCAAGTGCTTGGTCTGGGGTCTTCAATTCTGTTTCTTTTAACAGCTTTTGTGCTTCATCTCACTGAAAGGTTTTTTGTGAAGTTGAAGTTTTGTAATTAGTCACTGCAGAATAGGGATGTATGAATGTGCGTCAGTCTGTGGTAAACTTTTGAACGTTTGCTAAAGGTTCGATGGATTTCATGCATCTTGCGAAAAGCATTTATGTCTCGTATAATGTAAAAATTCAACCAAAGTTGGTTAAAAGGCCACAAAGGCTCAGCAGGATCATAAATCCTTCAGGGATGTATATGCTACCTGACAACCCTTGTGTGGCTTGTGGCATTTGATTACCTTTCCATCCAGTTCACACCTGTAGTTTGCAGTATTTCCATTTATAGAACTTGCCAAATATCTTATTGACTTTGATATGCGAAGTACAGCTTAATGTACTTCTAAACTGCACTGGTGTAAGTGGTCTTGGGGGAAACTATTTCACAAGCTGAGTCAACAAAGCTACTGGATCGTGAAAGTTTCCCACGTGCTACGTATGAACTTTACAGTCTCAGCAAGACCTCTAGCCCAGCATGCCGGACAGCTTCACTAGATGCAGGGCTCCATGCGATCAACAAAGTGTGTCTTTTAAAACCATATTTCGTTAAGAGAATTGAGCTGAAAGGCCAAGGGCCGGTTCCCAGCTGCAGATAATGATTTGAGGGATTTTGTTTCAGGTTTCAGATCTTTCTTTAAAAGAAAGCTCTCCCCCAGTATCCTTTGTCCACCCAGGTATTTAACTCTATCCATGTTTTCCCTGCACACATACTTTTCCTGAATTCATAAGACATTACAGCTACTTAAATCTCCCAGGTTGATAGTACAAGCCACGTGGTACTGCAGTTCCACATAGCTCTCATGTCCTATGCAGCAAACTCTTCAAGAACCTCTGCTGCCCTCAAGTACTAGAATAGTGGTCTCAAACACGCGGCTGGAGTTATCTCCTGCGGCCCGCAAAAAGAGCTGGCATTCAGGGGTTCCCAACCCCTGGCCAGATTCTCAAACAGCCCACGCCCCGCCGGCTAGGAGCCGGCAGCTGGGCTGCGGCCGCCTGCTTCCCACCTGGGATCCTGGCGCTGTCGCAGTGCTTCTGAGCTGGGCCACATCCTCTGCTCCCCTCCTCTCCCTCCCACTCCTGGGGCCTCGGCAGCCACAGCCGGGGAGGAGTCACCCCTGCGTGGGAGGCTGGGAGCATGGCTTGGCGATGAGAACACACGGATCCAGCACCTGGGGCCAGGTCAGGGCTGGCAGGAGGGGGGTGTGGAGAAGGCTCCCATGGAGGCTCTGTGCTGGGGGGGCTCCATGGGGTCCCTGCTGGGAGCTAAGCTATGGCTGCTGCCTCTCCTCCGGACTTGGGATTAAAGCAGCCCTTTCCATTTCTTTTCTTGTTTCCTTCCTTCCTTCTTCTCTTCCTTCTCTCTCTCTCTCCTTTCCTTTTCTTTCTTTTCCTTCCTTCTCTCTTCTTTTTCCTTTCTCTCCCTTTCTTTTTCTTTCTCTTCCTTCCCTCTATTCCTTCTTGCTTCTTTTTTCTCTTCCTTCCTTCTCTCCTTTTTTAAAGACTTTTAAAAAAATAATTTTAATTAAAAATCTTTCTAAAATTAAATTTCAATTAAATTCATTCAAATTCAATTAAACCAATAAACTAATTTTATTTACTTGGAATTCAGTTAATTACTTTTTAATTTAATTTGAATTAAGTAAACTGGTGGCCCTGTTGTATGAAAAGTTTTCAGTGATGCGGCCCTTGGGCCAACATCGTAGTCCCTATGTGGCCCTCGTGGTGATTTGAGTTTGAGACCCCTGTACTGGAAGATAGTGTCCCTCGGGGTGTGGGTTTTTTTTTTTTAATATTAACTTGGAAGTTATTCACCGTAGGGACTTGAATTGAAAACACATCAGTATGTCATCAAATCTGTTGGGAAGGCAGCTGACAGTTATGACGGTTGAGCCTCGTGACCTACAGGGATATATGGGAAATGTCTCTTTTCTTGCCTAGACAATTGAGGAGGCAGCAAATTGAGACAGCCTTCTTCCCACAATTGGCATCCAAAAACTGACTGACTTCATTAGGTCATTCAAGTTCACTTTCATCCTTTTCTACCTTTCCCCTCTAGACTAAGTCTCTTGGCTTACAGGGGCCTCCATTCAGATAGCGCTTGGAGTGACTCAAAGAAAATACCTCAGTTTTTGTGTCAGCTGAACTTTTAAAATTGTGAGTTCTTTGGGGCAGGGAGTCGTTCTGTTTGTGCCGGCTACACTGTATAGCGGAATCCTGATCAGTGAGTAAGGCTCACTGATCCTACAGTAGTACAAATAATAAAAGATGCTGCCCTCTGGCTTTTCTCTTGAGTCAAAGGTGTTTCCAGCGTGCCTGACGCTGGTTGCCATCCATCTCTGGCATCAGCATATTCCTGAACCTGTGCAACTTGCTGATTTGAGGCCTTGTCTCATGAGACTGGCAGACTTTTTCAGTCTGTAAATCTATAACATATTGATAGTTGAAATGGGACTTGTACCTACCCAAATAATTTTTCCTAAAGGCTAGCATGGACTACCCTAGGGCCAAGACATTTCTTTCAGATGGGAGTTTCAAAGACGTTTAACCATTTATCTTCCTCTGAGAGCTTACTCTAAAATCAGTGAGATTTTTACCTTTGACTAATAAAGTGGATGGACTCTGATCATCTTAAACACTTTATTACAAACTTATTTCAGGTTAGCCAGGTTAGTTAGCAAGATAGATTCCAAATACGGATGACATTGGAGCTCTACTGATTATTCATCAGTTTGTCTGCAAGCTGCCGTCATGTGTTGAAATGAGTTTGTTTCATTATCCCATCCCGAACTGTTGTAATTGTAACAGATGTATCTTTGCTGAGGATCCCATCACCAGAAGCTAACCATTCAGGTTTGGTGGAATGTGTGGGAGGCAAAGTTCCATCTAAGTTTTCAGGAGCTGGAAGTTATAATGTGAACTCTCAAATTTCTGTTGCCACTGATCAATGGCTGCATTGTTCAAATGCTGACAAATAGAACTACAGCTGTATATTACATCAACATAAAAGGAGGTGCAATTCTGGCAGGAGATTTGTGGGATTGGGGTCTGCCCAAATTCATCAGGCAAAGAACACAGTAATAGTTCACAAGCTCCAGAAACATCACAGATGATGCATCAAACAGATGGGCCTGCTATTCAAAAAATAGGACCATGCATTGATAGCCCTTTTTGAGGCAAATGGCAATGCATGTCCATAGTTGATTTGTCCATTTATTCTTTTACAGATTTGCCTGTCACCTTGGTGTATGCTCCTTTATTAGAGTTACTTTCCAAGAGGGAAAGGGGTTGTAATTCTATTAATGTACTGCTTGTGTTTTCATATGGAACTTACTTCTCTTCTGCAAGTCCCCTCCCAATGGAGCTAAGTTTCCCATGGCTGGGTTCCTCCAGCCCCAGTTTCAAATCAACACCCACGTGTACACACACATTCACAAATTAATAAAATGCATCTGAGCAGACAGGGTCTATCGGCGCTCTCTGCTGATCCCTTGTACGTCCTTGAACTCAGCAGGCTGTGACATACCACTTTTTCAGTTGCCACCCTTTTACCCCTGGCACCGCACCAAAATAGAGCACGCGATGTCTGAGCAAGCTAGGTCAAAACAGCACTTTTCAGCTGCCATCCTCGTAAGCCCCTGGACTCCACAGGCTGGCTGGAGCAACACTTTCCAGCTGCCACCTTTTTATGCCACAGGTTCAGCACGTCACTATCCCCACTGTCACTCTACAATTGTTCCAGTAGTAACTCCCTTAACAAGCAAACCCCACAGGCTTTTTGGGCGCTCCAGGGATCTTTGTCTTAAGTAAAAGAAGCATTTCTGCAGAGCACAATAGAAAAGCCAAGCGCACAAAGAAGTACATGAAGTTCAGAAAGAGTCTGGCAACCAGCTCGATTATAGAAGTTATTTTATTGCCAGGTGTATGAAACCTACACTGCTAATATTAGTGACCATGCAAGGAGAGAAAAATAACCAAAGTGTTACAACATTAGACAATTTCAGTTGGGAAAATCTAACCCAAGTTTAATTTCAGGTCAGGTTTAGAAAGTTGTATCTGGACAGAGAGCGTGAGATCAGATTAGTCTGAGGGGGAAATACATTGAGAGAGCTCACAATGCAATCAGGCATATTCAGTATTTTGGATATAGTAAGTATCTATGAATAGAATTGGTCTGATAACTGCTGAACTGGGTGTGTGCCGATGTGGGTTTATTAACCTCAGGAGCAGAGATTCCCTGTCAAAGTGCTCCCCTGCTTTGCTGATCCAGAGTTCAGTGCGGTTCCTGCCTTGGAGCTTGGTTCTTCATTCGGTATGTTAATTCGTGTTTCATCTTTGATGCGAGTGAGGTTCTCCGTTTTCCATTCAGTGTGCTAATTGAGATGACTCCTCACATCTTCCCGTGTAGACGAGGCATGGAGAGTTGCCTTAATCCAGTGGTCTCCAACCATAGATCGTGCTCTACTTCTGAAGGGCAGTTGCCATTGAAACCTGTGAGCGTTGCATTGCGCCGTCTTGTTCACTCTTGTTCAATGGCGCTTAGGTGCGTCTCTCACCGCCTTTTCGTTGCTTTTGGTTTCTGATTCAAGGAGAGGATGTGGGGGGAGTAGAGGAGTGAGTCAGAGAGTCTGGGTACTGGGCCCTGGCTCCTCAAGAACAGAGCTGACAAGTAACAATTCCATCACTGGTCATAAAGATAGGTAGACAGTGAATTAAACTGGTTGCTGTAACATGGACCAAATGTAACTATTACAGAAACTTCTGTGGAGCCTCAGTATTTCTTGCCACTATCAGGCCTGCTGTCTTGCCTTCCATCCCTGTCTGGAGCTGCTTTGCTTTCCTGTTTGAATGATGATGGGACATTTGTTACTTTTGAACTGACCTGTTTTTATAAAGTGTTTTCTAGACTGCAGCAGAATTTCTGCAATCTTCATTGAAATTTTACTCTCAGAAATGGAAAAAGCTTTTTCTGTGAGCAGTAAATAACCTCTTTCTGCATTCTACCTCCATATCCTGTGTTATGGACCACTTAGTGGATTAGAAAATCTCAGCCTAGTCTAAAGTCTATCACTTCTACATATAGTCTGCCAGTGTATGGTTCTGTTCCCATGCATTTTTGGTGGTGGGATGACTGTAGAGGTCTAGTCTTCCCACTGGTCGGAGAATCTGGTACACAATGGTACTCCAGTCAAGTGCTGACAAGGTTGATGGTTGGCAGTTTAGGAGTTTACCTTGTAGGTCAGGGCTTGACAAAACTGACTCCCAGCTAGGCGCCAGCAGTTCTATTTTTGGTCACCAAAAGGCACTTGTCTGCAGCATTTCCACAGGGAAGCTAGGTGCCAGGCTACAAACCCTGGTCACCATGGCGACCTGGCGCCTGGGTTTTGCTGAGCACTGTTGTAGGTGAATATTTATCATTCAACCTATATTTCATTTGAACTTGCATCTGAGAAGAATTAGTTGGAGACTTTCTTCATTCCTGAATTGTACCAAATGTGTGTGAATTCTGTCTAGACACTCATTATCCTCATAGCACATCTTTTGAGGTTGGCAGGAACTGTT
The DNA here is from genome assembly GCA_007922175.1 of Pelusios castaneus. Lineage (NCBI taxonomy): Eukaryota > Metazoa > Chordata > Testudines > Pelomedusidae > Pelusios > Pelusios castaneus. Next base: position 4,004,601 of record ML685782.1, read on the forward strand.
ACCCCCATTTTATTGAGGATGAACTGATGCACAGGTTAAGTGAATTGTTTATGGTCACTCTCTGTGGCAGAGCTGAGGGGACCAAGTTCGATTCAACGTCCTAGGTGAATGCCTCAGTGACCATCCTTGCTCTATGAATATCGTGCGAATCAGAACATTAACCTCGTGGTGGTGGTTTCCAAAACCTCATTCTCACTTGAGGGAAATGACTCTGTGTGCCCCAGATGTCAAAAAGTCTTAGTTTTTATTTAGCAGTGTCATTTAGGAAATCCGCAAGACTTCATGAATAGAAACGGCACAGTGTAAAGAAAACTGCTTCACTTAGTCAATACCAGTGCAGAACTAAATTATTCTTTGGTCTCTGGTGTCTACCTTGTGATGGTAGACTTTACTCATCGAGGGTAAGGCAATATTGAATAATGCACACCACATAACATGTCCATCATAGCAACCCACAGACTTGCATAGCATTATCTCCAGATTTGGCACCTAGAGCCTGCTTTCGGGGGACAGTTTTGCTGTCGTTGTGTAAATGAGATCTAGTCAGCACACTTTCCTGGATTGCTAGACTTGTACTCTGCTAGCCTTCATGTAGGAAAGTGCAGAGACCCATTCAAAGAGTCAGTGACTGAGTGTATCCTCTGTGTCATTCCGTCATCTCTTCTGCATTCTTCAATCTTGGCAGAGTTCTTGGGGCCACATAACGGTTACATGATGTCACCTCAGTTGCTCGGTGCTATGAGAAAGCATTGACAGGCACCACAAGTTGGTTAAGCTCTGTGCTGACCAGAGTGGAATTGGGGTCATATCCCACCGATGTGAACCCCCCACAAGCAAAACACTAAGAGCCACCCTTACAGTGGTAAATAATTTTGAGTAATTTTTTTTTTTAAAGGTTGTGCTCTGTGTCAGTGTGATCGGGGCTTGCTGGGATAACCTCCTGAATGTGTAAAAATCAGGGCAAGCTACAAAACTGGGAGCCAAACTCCTTAAACACTGATAGGGAGCCTGGTTTACGTACCACCCATCAGTCACAACCAGGCTTCTGGTTCCCCACACCAGTTACCACGAAGTCTGCCAAAATAGAAACAGCTCTCTTTATTGCACTCCAGCGTCTCTGGCTCCTACCTAGCTGCACGGTCCCTTAAAGAAATAGGTTCTCCTGACCCCAGAGAACCAGCCACATTACACAGAACAGTGTAGGTTTGTATCTTACCCAAAATACCACACTGACAGCCAATCCTTTAGTAACTACAACTAAAGACTTAATATAAAAAGAAAAGAAACAAAATATGAGAGATGTTAAAGGGTCAAAGTGAATCACATACATACAAATGATTTAGATTCCATGTAAAGCAGTTTGCAGGCTTGTTCCGCTGGAGTTCATAGGCTTGTTCCTCTGGCAGACACCCGGCTCCTGGATGGGTCTTAGTCTTTTGTTCAGTCGCAGAAGAATAGATCCAGAGGAGGGTGATGGGTGTTGGCTGAAGACTGACTGAAAACTGCAGACAAGATGGAGTTGGGGCTGCTGCCTTTTATCACCTCTGGCCTTCTCCATGCTGTATGGAGTTCTTTCCAATCAAAATGGAGTAGAGTCACATGGATAAGTCCTAGTGGCTCACCAGGTTTTTCCCTGGGCCCATTGTACCTGGGAGCTTCCTTAATGGGCCATTAAGGACACAGTGGCTGTAGACATCTAGTCTGGGAAGTTTCCCAGAGTCACACAGATGGAAATACAGATATAACAAACATATACCTAACTTCTAATACAGATGCAATTCCTACACATAAACCATATAATCATTCCCAGCAAATTACAACCTTTCTATTGGTACCAAACACAACATAGTTCCTATGGATTATTGCAATTATAAAATATTAATGGTCCCCTAAATCCAGACAGCGTCAGTCACCCAAACATTTTTTACTTGGATATTTAGCAAGGAGTCTTCATGAGTCTATCGTACAAGCTGGAGGAGGCCTGATCCTGCAAGAAGCTGAATGCTTTCAGTTGTCAGGAGTTGAGCACTATAGATCCCTTTTTATTTGTAACACTTCTAGGCTCTCCTTGTGGAAGGCACTGTATGGAGTGGCATATAAGGAAAAGCCTGTCCCTGTTCCAAAGAGCTTATCTAAAATCTTGGATAAAACCCTTTGGCTCAATGCATATTTGGCTTGCAGTGAATGGTCAATGCACACGAAACACAGTTTCATTGCATTCAACGTCTTCAAATATAAATCCAAAGTCCAAAAGAGCAGACATTTGTTTGCTGTAAAAAGGAAATAACTAAATTGTAAGGAAGTGTTATAAATAGCTATATATAGAATCAGTCGATATCAAAAAGTTCCACAGGTCAGTAAAAAGACTCCATGATTGCAGTGTAATTAAACACTTGATTCTGATTAAAGCGGTAACTTAATAGTGAAGGAGAGGGGGATGTTGTCTTTTTTTTAAACATGCAATTTATACATTCTTTCTTTGTCCCACTTGGAAATGCCCTTCCAGAGCTACACTTATTCTTTTGTACTATTCAGTAACTTACTTTCCTCTAGTATTGCTTGCCTTTATGGTAGAGCCCCGCAGCAGGACTGGATCCTGCAGGACCCACTACTGTAATAGTGAGCACTGGATAAAAATTCAAGAAACAATGTGGGAGCAAATGTTGAGGGGGTGGGGACAGGTGGGGGATTTAAAAAAAATAATCTCATGCAGGGCTCTACTTCATGGTACTATTGTATTTACAACTTGAAGTAAAAGATGAGACCGTTCCTATTTGTCACCATTCACAAAAACAGGCTGAACCTAATTTCACCTCAGACTTGGTGGCAAAGGGATCAATGTGCCTACTGTGACATCATCTGTTTTGAAAATAAATTCAAGAGCTGCTTCCATGAGTTGTGACTATCCCTATTGCGAGAAGCTGGGAAACATCTAGAACAGTGGCTCTCCGCCTTTTGTGGGTCATAACATGCGTGGTGGTGTGCATGGCCCTACGGGACACACCAGCCCTTCTCGCCCCCCCCCCCCCCCCAAGCTCTCCATGACAGTTATGTGCCGCAACACAGTGGTTGAGAACCGCTGATCTAGAAGAGCGCTGCCAGTTGAGGGCTGTGTGAGTCGCGACTCGTAGACGCAGTCATTCCGAGGAAGGTTAAGAAGAGACCGCCGTCTTCGGTGATGGTGGAAAGCTGACAAGGTTAAAAGGACCAGCTGTTTGTCTGCAATCTCATCTTAAGTCAGTACCTACCAGGAATCAACAATTTTGATGCTAGCATACAGGAACACAAAATAGGCAGGCATCTGCAGCTTCAAATTGTCAACATCTGCACTGTCTTCAAAGTGTCACATGTGAGAGGAGGCCTGAAAGAGTCCAGGTCTGTCTTTCCCTCTTTTGGGGGCCATCTGATCCATCTAGAATGAGGCATAATGATTGCTTTGGATCATTGGGGTTTAGAACGTAGTGGTGGATGGTGTAGTCCACTCAAAGGGCGGTGTAGTATATCAAGAGTTCGCTGGCCTGGGGCACAGGAGACAATCTGGGTTGTGTCTCTGCTCTGTGACACACCGCTGTGACTTTGAGCAAGTCATTTCACCTCGCTGTGCCTCTTTCCTTTCCTGCCCTTTGTCTTACCTGTGTAGATTACAAGATCTTTTCCAGGTGAGACTCCTGTTCTCTGAGATAGTACAGTGTTTAGTACAATGGAAGCCCCATTTTTTTAGGACTGTAGATGCTACAGTCATCTAAACAAAATCCACTGTTTATCCTTACATGGGAACCAGTTCCAGGCCTGCTTTCTTGTTTGCTTCTAAGCCTAAATGACTGATCGCTTCCTGCGTCAGAGTGTCTCAGACGACAAATTCCTGAATGGTAGTCCTTTTGTGATCTTACTTTCTCAGAGTCCTTTTAGGCCATGCAACTCTTCCAGCTTTCTGGCAGTGAAATGTCCTGCTTTGCATGGAGAGCGTTCCAGCCTCTGACTCCTTTCTCTCCCTCCACTAATGTGAGGGAATCTCCAGGCTGCAACCCCCTCGGATTCTGGGCAGAGTTCTTAAGCATCAATGGCCCTGCTGTCCTGAGGTAGAGCCATTTGAGGTTGATGCCCCTTGATTGCTTTGTCACAGCTCTCCAGACATGTTGGGGATGAAGTTCTTGCTCACAGTGAATAGTCCCAACCATCACAAGGTTCCATTCAAAATGGAAGCTATAGTACAACAAGACTTTCACAAAGCAAAAATGGAATTTCAGTTGACAGAGATTCATCCCCCAAATTGTCACCGGTAGTTGTTTCTTTAAACGGCAAATAGAGAGGAACCTCGGTAGCCTGAGACTGGGGGAGGAGGGTCAGATCGGTCTCTTGGAGACTGGTTTGGTGCACTAATTTCAGGGATGCGTATTTATAACAGAACTATCTAGTGACTGAATGGAAGCTGCTCCCTTTTAAAATTTTACCTCGTCAGGAGTCCCTGATGTTATGCTGTTGGATTTAATCTTCTGAGGCAATATAAAATACGTGCAATCTCTAATACTACTTTTTAGCAGCCATTAATATCAGCAATTGTTTGCCGTGTTGATTCCAGGATAAGCTCTACATAAGCTCAAAAGCTTCTTTCTTTTACCAACAAAAGTTGGTCTGATAAAAGATATTACCTCATCCACCTTGTCTGTCTACTATCGGCAAGGAAAGTAAACAAGCTGCAAGCTTTGATGGCTGGACCTACCATCCTCATGTTCTCTTAAGAACAAAGTTTATTTTAAATTTTTACCCAAAGTGGGTTCCGGGTTTGTCTTTTAACTGGAATACCAGTATTTTCTGTTTTTCTCTAAACCTCATGTGTTATCTGGGGAGGTTAGGTTGTGTAACCTTGATGTTAACCGGGATTTGAGTTACAGTTTAAATAGGGTTAACCCTTTTCAGATATTTCTCTTGATTGCTGTAGAGGGAACTCATTTCTGATATCATTTTGATTATCATTTTTCAGCAGGCAGTCCTGCAATCTTGAATTATATCTGCATAGGCTGTAGGTCTCTCAAGACCACTCAGACAGACCTGTATGTGAAAAGTGAGTGATTTGGGATTCACTTAAGTACCAGTAACGTAGGGAAAGATAAGAGAGGGGTCCTGGAGGCCCGGTTTAGGCTGCTAAGTGAGAGATTAACATCCAGGACCTCCATTGTAGCGTTCTCTGAAATGCTTCCAGTTCCACGCTGAGGACCAGATAGGTAGAACTGCAGGGTCTCAATGCATTAATGAGATGATGGTGTAGGCAGAGAATGAGGATTTTAGATTTATTAGGAATTGAAGAACCTTTTGGGAAATGAGGAACCTATACAGGAAGGATGGGCTACACCTAAGCCAAAATGGAACCAGATTGCTGGTGTGTAAAATGAAAAAGATCACAGCAGAGTTTTTAAACTGAGAGCTGGGGGGAAGATAGTAGGTGCAGTGAGGCAGATGGATTGGGCAGACACGTGCCTTTCGGGGGAGGCTCTCTTAACAGGGATTCTCGATAGCCTAGTAAAGAAGAGAGGATAGAAGTTGGTAAAGTACCTGTAGGAACTGAAGAGAAATAGTCCCATGGAAAACAATCCCATTCAACTACATCACATAAAGGCATACAACTTATAAGTGCTTGTATACAAATGTTAGAGTGTAAATACTTAAATGGATGAACTACATATCTGGTGTTAAAGGAGAATATAGATAGAATTGGCATCACAGAAGCTTGGTGGAATGATAATCGATGAGACATTTCAGTACTAGGTTACAAATTACATAGGAATGACAGAGTAGGTTGCCCTGTGGGGAAAGGGGGGAAGATGGTGAGGAGAGAAAATAAGATGCAGAAATAACAATTTCTAGATACCATTAATGACTGCCTCTTGGAGTAGCTAGTCCTGGAACCCACAAGGGAAAAGGCAAATCTTCATTTAGTCTTGTATGGCATACATGATCTGGTCCAAGATCTGTGAATACAGCTGAACCACTTGGGAATAGCGAGCCTAATGTAATTAAATTTAACATGCTTGTGGCGGATGTAGGGCAAATACTGAAGGCCCCCACAGTAACATTTAGCTGCAAAATGGGGATCTACATACACAAAGTTGAGGAAGATAGATAAATGGAAATTAAAAGGAACAGTCATGAACGATTGAAATGCCTATAAGCTGCATGGAAACATTTTTTAAAACAACATAATAGAGGCTCAAATTAAATGTATACCCCAGGTAAAAAAATAAATAAAAATAAAAAAGTTACCCAGGGTTAAACAGGGACAAAAAAACATCCTTTGAAATGTGGCGATCCTACTGAGGAAATAGAAAGTATCCTAAACTTCGGGAAGTCCAAGTACAAAGTATAATTAGGCAGGCCAAAAAGGATTTGAAGAAATAAGTAGCAAAGGCCCCAGAAATTAACAGCAAAAAAAAAAAAAAAATAATAAATACAGTAGAGGCAGGAAGCCTGCTAGACAATCAGTGGGGACACTGGATGATTGAAGTGATGATCAAGAACTTAAGGAAAATAAAACCATTGCAGAGACGATAAAGGAATTCTTTGCCTTGGTCTTCCCTGCACAGGTCAGTCACTCCATTAAGGGCTAATTCACCTGCTCATCCACCGATGTGATATATGCCATCATGTGCCAACAATGCCCCTCTGCTGTATACATTGGCCAAACTGGACTGTCTCTCTTGAAAAGAATAAATGGACATAAATCAGACATCAAGAATGGCAACATTGCAATAGTTTTTCAATCTGCCTGGGCAATCTGTTTAAAAACAAAAAAACTAGTTACAGTGCTTCAGCAAAAAAAAACTTTAAAAGCAGAATTGGAATTCATGTGCAAACTAGATATCTTCAGACTGGGTTTTAATAGAGATCTTGAACAGCTGGATCATTACAGAAGGTAATTTCCCTTTAATCACCCTTCTCAGCTCCTGCCTCCCCACTTCACAATTTGAATCCAAACAACTTATTTACTTAAAAAAAAAAAAAAAAAAAATAGGCTAGTATTCTGTCCCTCTAGATCTGTTTGCATTAACCTGTGTGACCCACCCTTCTCTGTATCTATATATTTACAGCATACATGCTATATTTTCCATTTCATTCATCTAATGAAGTAGGACTGTGCCCCTGAAAACTCATGCGATAAATCAATTTGTTAGTCTTTAAAAGTGCCATGGGACTCCTTGTTTGTTTTGCTGAAATAGACTAAACACAGTTACCCCTCTGGAACTTGTCACTGCAGAGAATGGGAGAGAGAGTTCCTGCACCTGAGCCATGGCAGGTTTGAGGAACTGTCCCAGATTGAGGTGTCAGAAGAGGTGGTTCAAGGATAGATTCAACAGTATTAAGATAATATTTAAGAATTAAGGACCAGATGGTATTCACCCAAGAGTTCTGTAGACTCATAGACTTTAAGATCAGAAGGGACCAGTATGATCATCTAGTCTGACCTCCTGCAAAATGCAGGCCTCAAGACCTCACCCACCCACTCCAGCAATAGGCCACCGACCTATGACTGAGTTATTTGCCTCCTTAAATCATGATTTAAGGACTTTAAGATACAGAGAATTCACCGGTAGGTGAACCATGTCCTGTGCTACAGAGGAAGGCAAAAAAACCCCAGAGCCCAGGCCAATCAGCCCTGGGGGAATATTCCTTCCCGACCCCAAATATGGCGATCAGTTAAACCCTGAGCACATGGGCAAGTCTCAACAGCCAAGAAACAATTCTCTGTAATAACTCAGAACCCACCCCATGTACTCTCCCCTCTTAGGCCACTTGAATATCCACCACCCATATATCTGATGGAACTCCAATATAAAATTGCAAAACTACTAATTGTGCTTTGTAACTTATCCCTTAAATTAGTTTTTGTACTAGATTACTGGTGAATAACTACTGTAACATTGATTTAAAAAAAAAAAAAAATTAAAGGACTAACTTCAGTACCAGGCAAATTGGTTAAACTATAGTAAGGACCCCATAGATCAACACAATATGTTGGGGCTTTCATAGAGGAAAGTCATGCCTCTCCCATTTATTAGAGTGCTTTGAGGGAGTTAACAGCAAGCATATGACAAAGGTTGATCCAATCAAAACTATGTACTTGGATTTTCGGAAAGCCTTTGACAAATTAGAGTCCAGCGGAGGGCAACAAAAATGATTAGGGGGTGGGGGAACATGACGTATGAGGAGAGACTGAAGGAACAAGACTTATTTAGTCTGCAGAAGAGAAGACTGCAGGGGGGATTTGATAGCAACCTTCAACTACTTGAAGGGGTGCACTGAAGAGGAGAGAGCTATGCTGTTCTCAATAGTAACAGAGGACAGAACAAGGAGCAATGGTTTCAAGTTGCAGGTGGGGAAGTCGAGGTTGGATATTAGGAAAAGTTTTCTCACTAGGAGGGTGAAGCATTAGAATGGGTTACCTAGAGAGGTGGTGGAACCTCCATCTTTGGAAACATTTAAAGCTCAGTTAGACAAATCCCTGTCTGGGATGATTTAGTGGGAGTGGTCCTGCTCTTAGCAGGGGGTTGTTTTAGATGACCTCATGAGGTCCCTTCCAGCCCTAAGAGTCTATGACAAGGCCCCCTCACCAAAATCTCTTTAAACAAGTAAGCAGTCATGGAATAAGGGCAGAAGGTCTTATCATGGATCAGTAGCTGGTAAGAAGACACGAAACAAAGGATAGGAATAAATGTTCCATTTTCAGAATGAAGAGGTACGGATCTGTAGTGAGACTAATGTTCTTCAGCTTATTCACAAGTGAGCTGGTAAAAAGTGTAAACAGGGAGGTGGTAAAGTTTGCAGATGATACAAAATTACTCAGGACAGTTAAGGCCAAAGGAGACTGGAAGGAGTTAAAGGAATCTTGCACAACTGAGTTACTGAGTAACAAAATGGCAAATGAAATTCAATATTGATAAATGCAAAGTAATGTACATTGGAAAAAATGAGCCCAACCATCTATACAAAGTGATAGGGACTAAATTAGTTATTAGTATTCAAGAAAAGTGATCTTGACATCATTATGAATAGTTCTTTGAAAACATCCACTCAACATGCAGCAGAAGTCAAAAAAGCTAACAATGTTCTGAACCATTAGGAAAGGGTTAGACAGAAAATATAAAGCTGCTATATAAACCCTGGTATACCCACACCCTTAATACTGTGTGCATTCTACTCACCCCATCTCAAAAAAAGATACTAGATTTGGAAAAGGTACAAGAAGGCAACAAGAATGATTACGGTTATGGAACAGGTTCCACATGAGGAAAGATTAAAAACTCTAAGACTATACAGTTTGGAAAAGAGACAATTGAGGCAGGATCTGATAAAGGTCCTGTAAAATCATAAAAGGTATGAAGAAAATTAATACAGTAATATTATTTTCCCCTTCACATAACATGACCCCACAGTTGATGTCATCCAATGAAATTAATAGGCATTAGGTTTAAATAAACAAAAAAGTGCTGCTTCACACAACACGCAGTCAACTTGTGGAATTGTTGCCACGGGATATTGGGAAAGCCAAAAGTATACCTGGTTTCAGAAAAGAACTAGACAAGTTCATGTAAGATAGGTCCACCAGTGGCTATTTACTAAGGTGGAGAGGGATGCGAAATCCATGCTCTGAAGTGTCCCTCCTCCATTTGCCGGGTGCTAGGAATGGGCGATGGGGTGGATCACTTTTTGATTACACGTTCTGTTCATTCCCTCTAAAGCACCTGGCATTGGCCATGGTTGAAGGACTGGGTACTGGGCTAGATGGACCATTGTTCTGACCCAGTATGGCCGTTCTTATGTGCACCACGTTCCTGGGTAGTGTATGCTTATTAATGACTCATCACTGGGTATGTTCTGGGCTCCTGTGGGATTGGGGGTGGGGAATGTTACTTAACAGTAAGTGTTCTTTGACCATATCACCTCTGCAGATTCATGTTGACGTGGTATACCTTGATGTTAGCAAGGCTTTTGATACGGTTTCCCACAGCATTCTCGTCGGCAAGTTAAGGAAGTATGGGTTGGACGAGTGGACCGTAAGGTGGATCGAAAACTGGCTAGATCAACGGGCTCAGCGGGTAGGAATCAATGGCTCGATGTCTGGTTGGCAACTGGTAACGAGTGGAGTGCCCCAGGGGTCGGTCCTGCGGCCCATTCTATTCAACATCTTTATTAATGATCTTGATGATGGAATAGACTGCGTGCTTAGTAAGTTTGCAGATGACACCAAGTTGGGGGCAACGGTAGATACTCTGGAGGGCAGGGACAGGATCATGGGAGACATGGACAAATTGGAACACTGGGCCGAAAGAAGCCTCATGAGGTTCAACAAAGACAAGTGCAAAGTCCTGCACTTAGGACGGAAAAATCCCATGCACTGCTACAGGCTGGGGACCGATCGGCTAAGTAGCAGCGCTGTAGAAAAGGACCTGGGGGTTATGGTGGACAGGAAGATGAATATGAGCCAACAGTGTGCCCTTGTTGCGAAAAAGGCCAATGGCATATTAGGCTCCATCAGTAGGAGTATTGCCAGCAGATCGAGAGATGTGATAATTCCCCTCTATTCGACACTGGTCAGGCCGCATCTGGAATACTGTGTCCAGTTTTGGGCTCCCCACTGCAGAAAGGATGTGGACGAATTAGAAAGAGTCCAGCGGAGGGCAACAAAAATGATTAGGGGGCTGGGGCACATGACTTATGAGGAGAGACTGAAGGAACTCGGCTTATTTAGTCTACAGAAGAGAAGACTGAGGGGAGATTTGATAGCAACCTTCAACTATTTGAAGGGGTGCTCCAAAGAGGAGGGAGCTAGGCTGTTCTCGATGGTAGCAGAGGACAGAACAAGGAGCAATGGTTTCAAATTATAGCTGGGGAGGTCGAGGTTGGATATTAGGAAAAACTTTCTCACTAGGAGGGTGGTGATGCATTGGAATGGGCTATCTAGGGAGGTGGTAGAATCTCCATCTTTGGAGGTTTTTAAGGCCCAGTTAGACAAAACCCTGGCTGGGGTGATTTAGTGGGAGTGGTCCTGCTTTTTAGCAGGGGGTTGGACTAGATGACCTCGTGAGGTCCCTTCCAACCCTATTGTTCTATGATTCTATGTTCAGTTCCCACTTCTGGAGAATCACTTTGGTGGAGTTAATCACTTTTTCAATAGGGGGTAGCTAGGTCTGTCTAGTTGTGTCTGCATCGGGAGTTAGATTGACCTAATTACAATGCTCAGGGCGTACAGTTTTACACAGCTGTGAGCAACGTAGCAGGTCAATCTAATTTTTAAGTGTAGACTGAGCATCAGCGTTCGGCTGCCCAAGAAGGAGCTCCATTAGTCATTGCTTTTCCAAATGGTTCCTCTATCAAAGTTAGGAGCATGAAACTTGGCATCTTAACAGTTTGGCTCATCTAGTTCATGATGTCGGAGTCCATAAATCAGACCGCAATCTGACATGGTTCTTGTGGCCTATAAACAAAAGTTTAGGACTGTATAGTGCATTAGTGCTACCACTTCAGCTCTTCTGTTTCAGAACATCAGAGTTTTCTCCATAACTAGTTTTAAAAAACAAACAAACTGAGGGTAAGAGGGGACTTAAAGCCACAAGTGGAAACTTGATAAATCTTTAAAATTTGTTTGACCGTCCTATGCTCTTCATAGGCATCACTGTAGCTATAGTAGAGTGGAGACACCTCTCTTCTACACCCGTCTTTTGAGATTCAGATTGGAACAAATAAAAGCTCAGTAAAATTGGTAGATACATACATTGGTTCTGTGGCCCTACTTACAGTGGAAGAATCTGGTAGACATGAACACAGAACATTTTGGAAAGAGCTGTTAACTATAAAGTCCTTGCCTTTGAAAAAGTCTAAATGATAGATTGCACAAGGTAAATAAGGACATTCTTGGTATACTTCTGACAGTCTTATTTATCACCACTCACCTTCCCACCTCCTTTATGAGCCAAACAGTTTATACCCTCTTCTTATGTGGCCAGGGTTGTATTTTGTAAATATACATATATTTTTAAATACAAAAAACGTAGGGAAAACTAATTAGGTTAGGCAGCAGCCAGCTAAAGCCTTTAACCTGTGTAATATTGCCCTGGAATATAAAAACCCCTGTTGCCTTTGTGTACTGTACAAGGTTGAACATGTATCAGCACTTGTATGATAAATATTATTTGTCTAATGCAATCTGCAAGCTCACTTGAAGCCACTAGAGTTAGCCAAGTTTCTGGCTCATGATTTGTAGTAGCCTCCCAGGCCTAGCTGATAAACGAACACGCATGTCAAAGATTCTTAAACCCTAAACACAGATGTGTGTAGCCAAACTCCCGTTTTGTACTTCAGACATTTATTGGAGCCTAAACACATGCTTACCTGAGAGATAAGAACAGTTCTAAAGCAAGTAATTAAGTTTCTTGGCTCAGTACAATATATATAGCTTATAAAATTTCTGGTCAGACAAGTCTGTCGTTTAAGAAAAAGGGGCAGGTTTGAAAATAAGACAAACCAAGGAAAGCAGAACAGTCAGCTTTAAAACTTCAGCCTTAAAGAGATCCTTCGTATATGACCCGCGCAAACCAATCACTGTCTAGTTCAGGCCCTTCAAAGACTTAGGCGTTGTCTACAGTTGTTAAATATAATAGAAAGGATGGATCTTAGCACTTGTCTCTGCCGTTTGGCAATGCACATACAGGGGTCCGATTTCTAAAGCGCACTAACGTGCTACACTTTAATTGGTCTCCGTTGACCTTGCAGGTGTACCCTAGTACGCTTTAACGTAGCATGGGAGCACCATGTTAATGTGCACTAGGGAACCTTTAGTGCATACCAGCAGGGTCTGTGTGGGCCAATTAACGTGCAGCTCGTTAGTGTGCTTCGAAATGAGACTCCTATCGTGTGCATTACTCTGCCATGTAAACGAGCTTTGTTATACATGTATCAAAGGCCGTAAACGAGCACAGCTTTATTCGTGTTCAGCAAAGCAAACTAAACGATGCCAGTATAAAAAGCCGATGCAAGAGCAGTGGACCTACGCAGGTTATGGGTAGATCTACACTAGAGCATCACAGCATCAATGGAAGGGGTATTTTGGCCTGCACGTGGTTAATCCACCTTTCCAAGAAGTGGTGGCTAGGTTGGTGGAAGAATTATTCTAGCGAATAATGAGTTAGGGGTTAGGTCAGTCCCAGGGCTCAGGATGTGAAATTTTTTCACAGCCTGGGCAAAGTAGCTAGGTCAGTCCAACTTTTAATATAGACCGGGCCTCGGTCTAAAAGAATACACTACTCGGAGATCGCCACTGAGACTGCACTGCTCATGTCTGTTCGCTTCTGTTCCTGGGAGCGTCTGCACCAGGGGTTCCCAGCTCGTGACCCAAGAGCCAAATGTGGCCCATGGGTTCTCTCAAAGTGGCCCACTGTTCAAAGATCCAGGCAGCGCACATTGCCGCGAGACTGCAAGATCGGGGCAGGCTCCTTGCTGCAGCCAATGGGAAGGGAGATCAGTGCTGGCCTCCCTCAAGCTGTTGCCGGGAGCCCAGCAAAGGGCTCTGCCTGGGTCCATAGGTGCTGGGATCCCTGCTGCAGCCGGAGCACTGATCTTCTGTTCTCCCCGAGACTGCCTACAGACCCAGGGGGAGAGCACAGGGCTACAGGACATGGGGGATGAGAGATCAGCCAGGAAGCTGCCTTCTTGCTGAGCTCCTTGTATCGGGCTGCAGTGGAGGGGGGGGCTGCTGGCAGAACAGTCAGGACCTTCCATGCTGGAGGAAGGGCAGGACTCTCAAAATCAGTGCCACTGAGCTTGACCTGCACTTAGCAGACCACCCACCATGATCTAGGTGCCAGGCCATGTGCTGCAGTGTCTAGTGACACACTGTCCCTCCTCTACAGAGTGCTCTATCTGTGAGCATGCGATACAGTGACTCATTTGTAGGTGTCAAATAGGGAAAGTTAGAGGACACACGCATCCAATGATTGTTTTAAACATGTAGTGATTTGTCACCCTTTTAATGGTGTATACGTCGGTTCATTTTTTTATGAGTTGATAGTCTGATGGTCCTTCAGAGTTGTAAAAATATTTGTGGCCCTCAAGCTGAAAAGGTTGAGAACCACTTATCTACACTGTGTTACATCAGAATATCTATTTTATATACAATAACCTGGAAACAGCATGGGGAGCTAGTGGATTTCTCTCCATTTCCATGCGTTTTTGTCTGACTCAAGAGGCTGAGAAACCTCTTGATTCATTCAGTGGCCAGGAGACTCTTTAATTATTCCAGATCAGACTGGAGGCAACATGTTCAGATACAGCATATTGTACAAGGAAATGGAATCAGCCACACCATGCATCATCACCTTTGCAGTGACTAATAGAGAAAGGTAGGAAGCCAGAACAGCTAAGTAAAAACAAATAGAAAAGTCATTCTAATGGAGCAATATAATGAGGTTTATTATCTTGTTTTGACATGGCTGCCTTTTACAGTGGTCTGTTATGCGTGTCTTCCAGTGCTCCTTGCAAACTAAACTGAGTAATATTGATTGATGCACTCATAGGTCACAAGTGTCATATTCATTGATTTCCTTCAGTGGCAGTTTTTTCTATCCTTCCGATAAAGTTTGTAAGTTAACCATGAGTCGGTGGAAACAGTTTTCTTGTGAAGCCGGTTTGTGTCTAAGCAGGTATTACAAACGAGCAGTCTTTAAAAGTGCCACAGGACTAACACATGTATTTATTGCGTGAGCTTTCATGGGCACAATCCCACGTCATCAGATGCATGAAAAGGGAAACTGTCATATGTTAGGTTTATAGCACATCCAGAGAAGGGTGGGTCATAAGGTCAGTTCAGACAGTTCCAGGGGGTAGTCTGTTAGTCTATTTCAGCAAAGCAAACAAGTTGTTCTGATTTAAGCGGTGTAAAAAGCAGGCCCTGTAGCAGCAATAGCTGAGAGCGTAAAACTGTTAAAAGAGGGGAAATTACCTTTGTAATGAGTTAGCCATTCCGAGTCCCTATTCAGACCCAGTGTGAAGGTGTCTAGTTTGCATATGAATTCCAGTTTCATAATCGAGTCTAAGGTTTTTTTTGCTGAAATACTGTAACTAGCATGTTTGTTACAGAATGTCCAGGTAGATTGAAATGTTCCTCTATTGGTTTTTTAATGTTACCATTCTGGCTTGCGTCCGTGTATTCCTTTGCCCAGAATCAGTCCAGTTTGGTCAATGTATATAGCAGAGGGGCCTTGTTTCCACATTGGTAGATGTTCCGGTAAATGAGCCCCTGGCTGATAAACAGGTATTGTTCTGTCACCTTTTGCAAGTCGAGGCAGATCGGTGCTTTGCTTTCTAGGCTGGTGAGTCCTATCTTAAAAGAAAGCCATGTTCCTCATGGTCAGTTCACTGTTCTGAATGTTGACATGCAAAATCTTTCTTCTCCGTATGAGTTGTACTGGGTTTGAAGTTTATTAAAAGCAAACATTTAGTAGTTTTTAGCTCAGATGCCAAATGTGGTCCTGCGGGTTGCTGGGATTTGGTGTTAGAGACAGAAGATGAGCTACCAAGGAAACTTGTTTTGAAGGGAAAACTACTTCAGATTGCTAAAGCCCCATAGAAACCAGTATTCAATAGGCTCACATCTGCCATCGTAAATAAACTTCATGCCAGATCCACTCTAAAGTGTTTCAAGGTTCATGTTCCTTATCCTCTGCAAAGGAAGGACATAGTATCAGTTATCGAAATGGAATGAAAGAAACAAAAGTAAGTTTTTACATGTGGAGGGATAATTGGTGTACATGGTGGGGGGAGATAGGACTTCATTTTGGGTTATTCAGGTAAACAAACCTCTACTGTATTAAAAAGCTTAGCAGCAGCGTATTGGGGCTCACGGTAGGCTAGTTTATCCCCAAAGGCAAATTTCATGGAGCTTGTCAACTTAGTACCCTGGATGGCATCAAAACCCGAGAGTGGGAATCCCATGCCACCTTCTAGGGCATGGGAGGAGAAGAGGAAATTACCTACATTAGGCGCTGTATTACACATTTAATGTTACCAGTGAAACAGAGTCTCTCTCCACAAGCTGATCCTCCAAACTTCCCATAATGCTTGTAACATCTGACTTTTTCTTGCTGATGCGGCAGTTGTCCCACTAGATGGATTTGAATGTTAGCAAACTCCACTCCCAAATTATTTGCATAAAATCTTTCTTTATAAAGTAAATAAATGGGACACGTTAGCTTTTTGTAAAATGATTAATTTCCCTTCCTGCAAACACCCTTGTACGTACGCAGGCTGGAACATTTGATCGAAAACCCATTTTAAATAATTTTATACGGTTTGTTTGGCTTCCTGCTAACAATAAGGAACCTGCTGAGCAAAGGAGAGCAGTTGGGCCCAGGTGCAGAGCCACCCACACGGTTTGTATCTCTTCTCACTTGCCTGCTTTCTGGGCTGCTTAAGGTGAGCTACCTGGTGTTAAAAGTTCTGGGGCACAAGCAGCTGGCCTGAGTCAGCTGGCTCAGGCTATAGGGCTAAAAATTGCCGTGTAGATGTTCTGGCTCAGGCTGGAGCCCCAACACAGAAATTTTTAGATCCAAGGCCTGCAAGCCAGTCAGCTGACACTGGTCAGCTGCAGGCTTTTTAGCCCCATGTAGGCATCCCTTTAGGGACCTGCAAGAGGGACCACAATAGGTAATGAACCCTCTCTCCTCCCCTCTCCTCCCCCCCAATGTAGTTTCCTAATTCTAATCATCATAAGTGTTACTTGAAACAATAGTAGGTAATGAATGATTTTTGGAGGGATGGGGGACTTAAGCTGATTGTTTTCCTTGCTGAAATGCACTTAGGATTTTTTTTCCTTTTGTGGCTGTTCAGCCCCTAACAGTAAAGTTGGGTCCCCTTTAGCTCGGTTTACACTGCAGCTGCCTAGGAAGACAGACTTTACGCTAGTGAGGCTGAAGGTAACATGCTAAAAATAGCAGCGTAACCGGTTGTGGCTTGGGCTTTCAGACCTAAGGGTTGGAGCTGTAGAGCAGCCGAGTCCACGCTGCTATTTTTATCTCACTGGTTTAAGCTCTGCTAGTGCGAGTCTGGTTACCTGGGCTGGGACGTTGGCTCCCAGCAGCAGGATAAATGTACCCTGTGTCATAAAGAACTTTTGCAGATCACTGACCCCTATCAATTTTGGCTTCTTTTGGGTCCCGATGATGTGTGGCATGAGTTCAAGTTCCTCGTGTGTGCAACATCCTAAAAATCCTCATATTTTAGGAAGAGACCTTCCTGCCACTGTGTCCTCAAAATTACAGTTTTGGCTTTGAATTACAGAAGTGAAAAGACAACAGAGTCCTGTGGCACTTTTAAAGACTAACAGATTTATTTATCGCATGAGCTTTCGTGGGAGAAAATCCCACTTCGTCAGACGCTTTGAAGATAGGAAAGTTAGAGTGGGAGGAAATTAAATGCAGGGGAGTGTATGACATAGCATCAGGTCAGGCTGTAACAGCAAATCAAAATAGGTGTTAGGATTCAAAACACTGGGGAACAGCACATAGAGGAGGGAGGGGTCAAATCACTTGCTGTAATGCGAGAAAAATCCATAGTCCCTGTTTAACCCCAAGACAACTGAGTCAAAAGAGAAAATCCATCTACAACACATGGACTTCACTAAAAAGAGAAAATCCATCTACAACACACCTCGAATTTATATGCAAATTTGACTCAGTTGTCTTGGGGTTAAACAGGGACTATGGATTTTTCTCACATTACAACAAGTGATTTGACCTCCCCCTCCTCTATGTGCTGTTCCCCAGTGTTTTGAATCCTAACACCTATTTTGATTTGCTGTTACAGCCTGACCTGATGCTGTCATACACTCCCGTGCATTTAATTTCCTCCCATTCTGTAACTTTCCCATCTTCAAAGCGTCTGACGAAGTGGGATTTTCTCCCACGAAAGCTCATGCGATAAATAAATCTGTTAGTCTTTAAAAGTGCCACAGGACTCTGTTGTCTTTCTACAATAGACTAACACAGCTACCCCCTTGAGAAGTGAAAAGCTTCTTGCATTCTTCATTTCTACTCCTTCAGCATGCATCATGTAAATACAGCCAAAAAATTCCCAGCAAGCACCTACTGTACAAAGATTTCACCATATTATAACTCTGGCAGACGGTTACTCAACGGGTTGATGGGGAAGTCTCCACTTATCAACTGAGGCACATGTAAAGCATAAATTAATCGGTAGTCGTTGGAAAAATGGCACTTCTTAGGAAATGTCATGTTTTGCAGCTGTTGATGAAATTATCTGTAGCTTATATTACATGTGTTTTCTGGTCCTTAAAGCCTGTCTGTGTTTGACTTGCCTGTACTGAGCACTTCTGGGGGGGGCTGGGGGAGTAAGTGGAGTATGTGATGATGCATGCTGGTGTGCCTTGTTTGTGTTTTCAGGGTTTAGCTTGATCCTGCTAGAAATGACTGAGAAAGTATAGAAAGCCAGAAACGTACGACTTCTCGTTAAAACGTTTATGGGCACTGTGGGAAATTGTGTTGTGCGGTTGTGGTTGAGTCATATATACCTGGCTTTTGCTTGGTGTCGTAAGGGCATTTACCCAAAGTATTTTAAAAACCCACAACAGCTCACGGCGCATGAGTGTAGACAAGGCTGCAAGTTGCTGCCAGAGTGTTGCATAGGCCTAATTCACATGGCAGCAAAAAGTTGCCAGCCTGGTGTTCCCGCTGTTCCTACCACTGGAGCTCTACCAGGGCTAACACTGAACATTCATCACAAGGCAGCTGATGTAGACAGGGCTGAAAAGAGTTTGAATAGCAAACAGCTGAGTAGCAAAAATTCTACCTTTTAAAAAAAAAAAAAAAAAAATTCCTCCCCAGCCATGTCACAGGTGAACCCATAATGTGAAGATCAGTAACTGAATTTCTTTTTTTTTCATCTTAAGGTTGACAGCTAATAGACATTTTGATTTGTCAGTAGAGTTGACTTTCCATTAAACGCGTGTTGGTGCTGCATACACCACATTAGAGGCTATGAAAACGTTATTGCATCACATACAACTCTCAAATATTTTGTTAATTTAGTTTCACTTTCTGCTCTGGGAAACATGGAAAAGGTGCTGTCTATAATATTTTTTGTAAAAGGGGGGGGGAGGCTACGGAAATAACGTTTCCTCAAAGAATAAACCGAAGACTAGGAGAAGTTGCCTTTAGAATCGATTCTGGTATTAAGGCTTAATGTAAAAACACTTTTTAAAAAGTTTTTTTCCTTATTCAGTTGAATAATGTTACTGCACAGGGCGCTAGTCTCACTCCTGCGGTCACCACAGAAGCGAATGGAAATCATTGAGAGACGCTTTTGCTTCTTTCACTGACTTGACTTGTGAGAGGAACAGGTGGCTTCAGGTTTCACTCTTGCAGTTCCTGGATGCTTGCAAGTCATTTAAAACAGGAGGCTGTTCTCTTGTGGTTTTCTAAAATCAGACTCTTTACTAAACATGTGTGTTTCTTCTAAACAGGTTGTAAAATAAAAGCATTAAGGGCCAAGACGAATACTTACATTAAAACCCCTGTTCGTGGAGAAGAACCCGTTTTTGTAGTCACTGGACGAAAAGAGGATGTAGCCATGGCCAAAAGGGAAATTCTCTCCGCAGCTGAACACTTCTCCATGATCAGAGCATCACGCAACAAAAATGGTCCTGCTCTGGGCGGCTTACCGTGTACTCCCAACCTGCCAGGTCAGACTACAGTCCAAGTCCGGGTGCCTTACCGTGTAGTTGGGCTAGTGGTTGGACCCAAAGGAGCTACAATCAAAAGAATTCAGCAGCAGACACACACATACATCGTTACTCCCAGCAGAGACAAAGAGCCAGTCTTTGAGGTTACAGGCATGCCTGAAAACGTAGACCGCGCACGTGAAGAAATAGAAATGCATATTGCCATGCGCACTGGAAACTACATTGAGCTAAATGAAGAAAATGATTTCCATTACAATGGTACAGATGTGAGCTTTGAAGGAGGCACCCTTGGATCTGCTTGGCTTACTTCCAACCCGGTTCCTCCTAGCCGCGCCAGAATGATTTCTAATTATAGAAATGACAGCTCCAGCTCCTTAGGAAGTGGCTCCACTGATTCCTATTTTGGAAGCAATAGATTGGCTGACTTCAGCCCAACGAGTCCATTCAGCACAGGAAACTTTTGGTTTGGAGAAACGTTGCCATCAGTGGGGACAGAAGATCTTGCGGTGGACTCTCCTGCCTATGACTCTTTACCAACACCTTCCCAAACCATCTGGACCCCTTTCGAACCGGTAAATTCACTCTCTAGCTTTGGTAGCGACCCTGCTGGTAACATGAAGACTCCGCGTCGAGGGAGCCAGCCATCCACTCCTCGTCTGTCACCTACATTTCCTGAAACTCTGGAACATCCACTTGCTAGGAGAGTAAGAAGTGACCCACCCAGTACCTGCAGTCAGGCTGGCCTTCCAATATACATCCCTGCTTTTTCTAATGGTACCAACAGCTACTCCTCTTCCAATGGCGGTTCCGCATCCAGTTCACCGCCTGAGTCTAGACGAAAGCATGACTGTGTGATATGCTTTGAGAATGAAGTTAATGCTGCCCTGGTTCCGTGTGGCCATAATCTCTTCTGTATGGAGTGTGGCAACAAGATTTGTGAAAAAGAAACGCCATCGTGTCCAGTTTGCCAGACAGCTGTTACTCAGGCAATCCAAATTCACTCTTAAATATATATAGATATTATATATGGACTTTTTAAACTCTTAAAGGCATGGGTGTTATGGTGCCCCCTTCCTCCGCAGTAAACTTCCTAATTAATTCTGACTGTTCTTGGGCTTTCTTGGGATTAGGCTAAAGTTGTTAGTAAACTTATACTTTCTAAAAGGCTGCTACGGTAACACTAAACCGAGATGGTCTTTGTCCGGGGTGGTTTAAACAGACGGCATGTTTAGCAGAGATGGGTCTGGTATGATGGTAGGGGGGAACTTTAATCAGTTTCACAAGCAAGAAAACAAATGAATTTTTCAGGCTTTCCTCGTGATCTGTGTTAGTGTTAATAACGTCTGTGTTCTGGAGACGTGACCCCCGGAGCCTAAAGAAAGAGAATTAGTCTGCTGTGGGGGGTTCATGGTATTATTGATGTATCAAAAAACACTTCCACTGCTGCCTTTACACTGCCAGTTTTTTGAAACCGGGTTTGTTTTGGGTGGTTTTTTTTGTTGTTGGTTTTTTTTTTTAACTTTACAACAACTTACGCCTAATTCTTCAGTATTGCAAATAACTTTTTAATGTCGAGTTTCATTTTTTTTTTGGAATAGGTAAGGTGGTTGGCAGTTTTAAATAACTCACTCTTCATTGTGGGGGGGGAGGGCTGCCAAACTGACCTTCATCTCATCCAGTTTGTTAACAATGGTATGTTGAGAGGATTAGGAACGATTTGGTCTCCTTAAGTGTGAATTCCTACCCACTGCTTTTCTTAATGGAGTGTGGAATAGCCCGGTTGTGGCTTGATCCCACTTCAGGAAGGGCTTTGGGGTGCACATACTTTGGCTAATAGTGAGGATGCCAACATTCCATTCACTAGTCCAATCAAGCTGTTCTTAAATTACATTTTAGAGAATACATCATTCAAAATGTGAATCATTTTTATGTTTGATCCATACTTGTCTTGCACGTTATATATATATATATATATATATATATTTTTTATTTTAGTAATGTAAAGGAAAAAGGGGGGGGCGTGTATGTGCTCTTGTATAATTCATGAAAGCCGCTGTGACCATGGCCCTGCAATCATTTTATTTCATTTCAAAACTGTGTTTCCAATCATAAGGAGAAATGTCTTTCAACTGTGCTGCTTGCATTTCAACCTGTGGAAGTCTCTAGCTTCTTCATCCTCAGTATGTTCCCAAATCTGTGCTGGCATGTGGAGAAAAAAACAAACACACACACACACACATACACACAAATGGACGTCTAGTGGAATTTTTTGGGTCTTTTAGCATTATTTTCCCAAGACACACACAACTTTTTTCCTCAGTATAGCAAAACAAATTCTATGTATTGAACTAGTAAATATACAGAAATTTTATTTTTTATTTCCACTTGAAGAGTTACATTTCGTATAAAAGTTTACAAATAATGGTTTTTATTTTACGATTTTTTCAGTATAAGAGTTGCCTTGATGGCATATTATGTAATGCATAACTTTAATGCTAATTGCTTGTAGAATAGTTAAATGTCAGTATTGAAACCTAATCTTTAGCTGCAGTCTTGTAGATAAGAACAAATGTTCACCAAGCATGTATTTTGTATTTTATTGCATTGTACACTGCAACTAATAAGCCAAGGAATCGACAGATATTAGATGCGTGTACCATTTCTATAGACCACAAACTAACAATGACAAACTATCAATATAGTTTAGTATTTGCTAATTTTACTACACTTTTTGTTATGTATATGTAGGGAAGTCATAGGGATTATAAATTCAATTAGAATAAAGTTTAAAAACCATATATTTTATGATAAAGGGCCTTTAACTTATGATGGCCAAAGCACTGATATTATATATTTGCTGTAAAGAGAATTATAAGAGTTTTATTTTTCTGATATTAAAAGTTACTTAATAAAGACTTGTTTCCATTAACTTGAATGTTTTCTGTTTTTGTTTTCTTCATGGTTCTCGTATCAAGCAGCTTTTATGGAATTATAATTCTGACTTAACTTCCTTCTTCCCCTTTTTTGAATCTTGGGGGTTGTATTAATCTGATGCTTTAAGTGAACAGCGTGGGGGGCGGGGGGGTTTGAGGTTTTTTAAAAATTTCTTTGCTGTATAGTTTAGATGACTTCATGTGGACAGGATTTTTTTTACCTCTCATTCATTGCTAATTTTACACATCGTCTTTAAATGCAGCAATGGCTGATCAAATTCAGGGAAGTTGTAGTTGTTGTAGGACTAGTAACATCTGAAAGCAAGTAGCCAAAATAATTTATACATTCTCTGTTCCAAGTACATCTAAGACAGGCCTCGACAAATCAATGTTTCTGGTCGCCATGGTGACCAGTTTTAGTAGCCTGTCACCTAGCTCCACTGCAGAAATATAATGGAGGAGTGCCATCTGGCAACCAAAAGTAAAATTGCTGGTGTCTAGCTGTGAGCCAATTTTGTCCACCCTGATCTAAAATAATTTTATTTCTCTTCTTAACTACTGAAAATGCTGCAGCAGCAGCAGCAAATTAACCCTTCATTGTTTCAGTATTTTAGCAGTGTCCATTCTATGCTGATTTCAGGCTGCAGGCATAACTTTTTTTTTTACTTTTCTAGTGCAGTTGAAAATTTTTAAACAATATCAGGTGCATTGCATTTGGTGTTAAAATGGACTGTGAGCCCACCTGTGTGGTGGTCTAAAACATGACTCAGATTCAGTTGCTCACCCTCATTTTGAACCATACCTTGCTCAGCAAGCAGTTTTAAGAGCCTACAGAGCTCCCATAACAGTAATATCTGAACATCTCACAGACTTTAATATGTTTATCCTCATAACCCCCTTGGGAGGTAGGGATGTGCCATGATCCCAATTTTACAGGTCAGAAATTAAGGCACAGAGAGCAATTAAGCTAGATGCTCAGGGTCACGCAGGAGCCCTGAGGCCAGTGGGGGTATTAGATCCCAGTCTCCTAAATGCCAGGCTGCTGCTCTAACCAGTGGGCTACCTTTCCTCTGATTTCAGTGAGCTATAACCAAACATGAGTGTGAGTGCAGAACTTGGCCCTAAATTTCCTTCAGAAAGTGTCCAGAACTAGGAGCGTGTATGTGTTCAAAAAACACATATCTAACAGTGTATAGAAAAGCAGTTTCTACCAGTCTGCCAGATTCTGATGCCTCTGTTCAGGTGCTGGGTGATGCTACTCAGCGTAGCGGTCTGCCCCATTAGGATTAAAAGGAAGAGTGGGGACAAATGTCCCCGTAATAAAGAGGAGTGCTCTGTTGACTTCTCCATTTGAAGGGACTGGAATCGCAGAACTTGGTTGTTTGAGCTCTGTATTGTACTTCAACCCCAACTCCTATGAAGTGACAGTGTAGCTCGTACAGTAATCAATTTCCACCAGGTATGGTTGATGTGATTGCCCTCTCTGCCAGGAATAACAACAGTGTATCTGAATAAAAATCGTGTTGTTTATTTTCAAGCCTCTAACATCTGGGCCCTGATTATTCTAGACCCAGTCGGCCACTCTCTGATCATGACCTACCCTGACATGCCCTGTTCCTCGGCACACATAGAGCAGTGGTTTTCGACTGGTGTGCCATGAGAACTGTCCAAGTGTGCCGTGAAATTTTGTACAAAGGTAATGGAATTCAATGTAAAACAAACATTGTTTCATCTTAAACAATATTGTATCCAACCAAAATTACAACTCATAAACCCAGGCCTGTCCCAAGGGAGGGGCAGGGCCCGGGGCCAATCAGCCTGGTGGGGCCCTGTCACCCCCATGCTGGGGGGGGATGGTGCAGTGGGCTGGCCCAGAGGCCAGGCTCTGTGCCTCTGCTCTGCCCTCGAGGGCAGGGTGGGCCAGCCCAAAGGCCAGGATCTGGTCTCCTGAGATCTACACTTCCACCCCTCCCTTGCTGCCGAAGGCAGTGGGGGGGCTAGCAGCGTGGTCCTGGGACGGTCGCCCTGCGAGCCCCCCCAAGGATGGCCCTGTAAAAAATGTGTGAAAATTAATCATTAAATTGAGAGGTATTTGGTCATTAAATTCTAAAATGTGAGCAGGTGGCCAAAGGGCAAAATTGAGATGACGTGTGGTTTTCTTTTTTTTTTTTTTTTTTTTTTTTTTTTTTCCCCGTGGATTTGAAACCTTCAAGCCTTTGATCCTTCTGCAGCTTGTTGTATGCGCTATGTTTCGAATCTTTCTGGTAAGACCGTAACCCTGGTAAATGTGATGTTTATGAGCAATCAATTTGGCTGAAAAAAGAGGATGTGCTGTGGAATTGTTTTGTCTCAATGAAGTGTGCCACGTTACTAAAAAGGTTGGGAACCACTGATCTAGAGATCCTCAAGCCCCTTATGCAATAGGCCCAGAACACCCAGAAGATGTCGAAGATGTCCACCTTCTGCTTTGAAGGAAAGATTCTTTTCTTCTTGAAGAGGGCAAATAAAAGCTTGAATTGACTAAACAGTTTCCTTTATTGTATCATGTGGAAAGGGTGTAACTTCACATTCTGCCTGAGCAGACGCCACAGTTGCAGACATGTTTTAGAATATCAAACTGTGTAGCTGAGTTCCTAATAAAATTGGTTTCTTAACCCATTAGTGCTCCAGCTGCGTTAGATTGCATAAGGCTGGCATTGGCTTAAACTAATTTTAGTTTTCTTTATGATTACTTTATTTTCCCTGCATCAGAAACACTTGTGATAAGTGACTGAAGTTTGTAATTTTAGCTTCTGTTTAAATAGCAATTTCTATGACTCTTTGATTCATTGGTAAGTCAATGTTTGACAGTTTTTCAAAATCCCATAATTTTTTTTTACCTATGTGATAAAACTGGGTTATTAAAACTCTTAACTTTTTTTTTTAATCCACTTATTTCATTTCAGCTTGGTCAATTGAAAGTCAAGTGTATTAAAATTGCAAACACTCTAAGAGAGTGCCAATTTAAAAAAAAAACTAACAAAATATTGGGGTAATTTTTAAATGTATCCAGAAGCTTGTGTTAACACCATGTCAATTTTGAGCCAAATTTGTGTTGGCTAGTTGCCACAAATGTCCCCATCTGCAACATCTAGTCTAGTGTGTAACGTGAGTAAATATGTGACTGTTATTTCTGTTCCTCTGTATGAGAGCAGGGGCCCAAGGGGCAAAGAGTAGTAGTTCTGTCCTAAGTTTTGATATGCATATTCAATTTTGAACATTGTAGGTGCAAATGAGATTTACCCTTTAAAAAATCTGCTGACTGGAAAATCATTTGATGTAGTGAACTCGGAGCCAGAAGTTCCAGAGCTAAAATCCTGGATATCTTCTCCATTTAAACTTCTGGTTTTGTTTTCCTCATTTGCATAATGGCATTAATATTTGCTTCACAGATGTCCTGAGGATTAATTTAGTATTTTTTTAAGTGATCTGAAGACTTAAGTGCCATCAGCACATGTATTTTCAGTGTGATCAGCAAACATCTTTTATGAATTGCCAGCAGAAGACCTGAAAGAGTTTCTGTACTTACATAAAAGTGATTTATAATCAAATTTTAATGACTGACACTTTCATTTTCCCTTCTGAAAACAGCACAGAGAAGCCAGGAGGATGCAGGGAGGACAGGGATAGCAATTCTGGTATTTTTTTTATTTAGCTGTCATGAAACGGTAATGTAAGCTATTCCTTGGACATGAAGAATTATATTGGACTGCTCAGTAGTTATGGTAGAGGTAAGCAAAAGAGATAGCAAAGATCATATTTCACTCTCACAGAAAGCCAAGACTTGATACACAGGAATGCTTAGTTTGCTTCCTAGTGGAATGATCTTAAATACAGCTTCAGTACAACATGGTCTGATGGAGGGTTAGCAAATAGAAGTGGTCTCTGCCTAGAACGTTCCATGGACGGAAGGGACAGTGGCATTGTTTCTCTCAATCTAGATTTTTATAGCATGCCTAGCCCCATATCTGAGCACCTTGCTTCTACATAACTTTGAAATCTAAAATTAGACTTAACTCAGAGAACTGATTTCTTCCTCCTCCTCCCCCCCCCCCCCCCACAAAAAAAAAAAAAAGCACTCAGCCACTCATATTGAAGTCAAAAGGGAGCTGGTTTGGGAATGAACTTCCAAAAATCAAGCTCACTGGGAGGACCCAATCTTTTAAGAACTTGTGCTCAGGTTCTGTGCCCTGTTGTTTGTAGATGGGCGGCTGCTTTTTCTACCAGTCAGAATTACCTAGGACTGAAGACAGTTACTGAGATCAGTTGCAATGCTTAGTCCAAGATCACATGAAGACATAGCTTGCTACAGACAGGTTTGGCTTCAATAGGCTCAGTTGTGCTATTCTTGCCAGATGCAGGTGCAGGTGGAAATAGGCATTTTTCATAACTGGCCATCCTGTTATCAAGTAGTAAGAAGTTCAGTTGAGCCCCAAACCAAAAGCTATCAGGAGGGTAGCTAGTGTCAGCAGAGTGGGATGGTAAGGAAGGAGACAAGTTCTTCTGATATTCTTCAATCTTCCTTGGGTTCAGCTTCATCCTGGTGTTGACCTTGACTGGGCCCCAAGAAAGCTCTGTGGGGATAATATAGAACTAGGTGTTGTGGAAATACTGATGGATCTGCCATTAATGTTCTCTTACCTGATCCTCTTCATACACCATAAATGCTGACTAATACATGGGAGATAATGAGTGAGTCTAAAGATGGAATATGGACGTACGTCTCTTGTCTATGGAGTGGAGGAGATCAACCACCAGAACCATCAATTTCCCAGGTCCTGGGCAATGGATGCGTTTTGGCTATGCTTAATTTAGTCCGCAAGAGGGGAAGATTGTAAGTTGTCCATTACTGGGGTATTTATGCACTGTAGACGGTGGGCGATAGCTTCAGATTGTTAGTGCTGAGAGATTGGGGGGAGGTTAATACTAGGTCAACTCCTGAATGTTTGAGGGGTTGGTACATTTCTCCTTTCGCCAATCATTTCTTAATCATGATTCCCAAATGTTCTCAACACCCAAGGAGATGATTTGGGCAAGGGTAGTGAGAGGCGAAATACGGGTTCATTTCCTGAGCTAGAATGTTGCATAGCGCATCTCAGAAACAGCATTCAGGAGCAAATAAACCACTGATGGATCTTCTCTGGCAAAAGAAAAGGCAGAACACTGAACAATGTTGTGTTTTTAAAGTTCCAGGAGCCAACTCTGAGCTAATATCCTGATAGCTTAATTTTCAGATATATCTACTTACACGAGCCCGGTAAGTCCTTTTTTATTTTAAATCAGATAAGTGGCAAAATTACACACTGCTCAAAGTATTTAGCTATAGTGCCTGGAAGTAGATTTGGCCTAAAACAGGCACATTTTTCACGCACACAAAAAATCTTCCAAAGAATTTCAGAACTTTTTAACCGGCTCCTTGCATCAAGTATGTGTTTAAAAATTATCTCTGTGCATGAACAAAGAGGGGCACCATGGTGTGAGGAAAAGAGCAGATTACTGGACTCTGAAGTGTTGGGAAAGGGCATAGAAAGTTTGTTTGCCTTTTTCCTTCCAAAATGCTACAGAAAAAGGTAAGACTAAGTGCCCCTGAAATGTGTCTGTTAACCACTCGGTTTGCAGCATGCTGCCCAACTGGGAGAAAGGCAACCTTTTGGCTGACATTGAAAGCAAGCCCTCCTTCCCAAGGTGTCACGGGATCTTTACTATCTAGTTGGCACAGTGCAGTCTCATGAAAAAGATGGAAAAAACTAACCTACACTCCCATGTATTTCCCTGAAGAGGCCAAGAGGCGTTAATTGTGTGTGCAAATGAGTCTGTGGTTCCAGAATGTTTAGGTAGGTTCAGCCTGATGCCTTTTATATCTCCCCCCTCCCCCCCCTCCCCCCCCACACACACACACTTTTTTTTTTTTTGGTGCGGGGGGAGAAGGGGAGAGATGCTTTTATTCCAAAGCTGCACTTAAAATGAAGAAAGCATCAAGGCTTCCTTGTCTGAACATTACATTTAAGACCCCAAAGCAATATTATGCTGGGATTGAATGTGGGTGAATTAGAACTACCTGGGCCGGTGTTACCCCCAGGGGATGCCTTCAGAGAAACTCTTACACAGCATAGGCCCTCTAATGAATTCCAAAGGCGTGGCCATGTTTGTCTATTTCAGCAAAACAAAAGACCATGTGTGGCACTTTTAAAGACTAACAAATGTATTTATTGTATAAGCTTTTGTGGGCACAATCCTACTTCATGCCTTGCTGAGCATAGACCCATGGGCTCCAAATGTGCCGGTGAGGGCCCAGAGCTTGGCTCGGCAGGGCCTTTTTAAATCTCTCACCCTTCTGCACACTCGGGCACGTGGCCGAGGGTAGGAAATGTAAACCAGCCGCAGTTTGGCATCTGGAGGCTCCCCTTGAGCTCCAGCAAAAGTAAGTACTGGGCTGGTTTGTGGTGGCCTCAGGAACTGGTTACAGGTGGGGGGAGGCAAGAAAAGGGGTGCAGGGCTGGAATCTGCCCGGCTGGGGGGGTGGGCAGAGGAAGGTGTGGGGGCTGGTGGAAGAATGCAGGTGATGAAGCCATGGGAGGGGGCCTTGGGAAGAGCTATGGGGCTGGGGTGCACAGGGCCGGGAGGGCTGTGAGAAGAGCTCAAGGGACTGGGGTACATGGGGGGCAAGGGGAAGAGTTCAGGAGCTGGGGGGGGGGGATGGGGAGGTGCACATGGCTGGGAGAAGAGCTTGGATGGGGTCAAGGGAAAAGGGCCATGACTGTGGGCGGGGAAGAGATTGGGATCCTGTGCCCCGAATATCTTTTCTTTGTAGCAGTGCCCCAATTGTGCCCACAAAAGCTGATGCTGTAAATGAATTTTAGTTTTAAAAGTGCCAGAGCCACTCTAGTCAGGAAGATGGTGGGAGGAGCCCTCGGACTGAGCTGCTCTCAGTAGATGCTAACCAACCATTTGCTTTCCATTAGGTAGAGACTCAATAAATAGAATATTAATGCTACACATCACAAGCAAGATCTTTAACTGCTGCAAATTGTCAGAGCTCAACTGAAGAGCAGTGGAGCCCTGAGCAATTTGCAGTAGCTGAGGAGCTGGAGAGTTGTGTAGCGTATCTCACACTATTTGTAGTTTGTGGATTATTAACATGCACCTGCTGCTACACCTCCTCTTCAGAGGGGATGTCATCAGTCTGTCTGACTGCAGCGCCCTTCACCAACTAGCCAATGGAAACCATTTACCACAGCTGCAGGTAAAAGACTTCATAATCTGCCTTCGCACTCAGTGGCTGCAGAGATAAGAAAATAGCAGGGACAGAGATGCGTTAGGAGTTCAGATACATGGGGCCAGTGCACACAGATTTTTATCAGGCAGACTGTACTGGTGAGTATGAAAACGCTGCTGTCCACCAAGCAGGCTCGAAGGGACATGCGTCACTGCAAGATGCACAGTGCAAACGAGCGGTGACTTGAGTGGAAAAACTGAGTGAGCTGAGCCTTGGCCTTCAGCCAGGGAAGAAGGAAGCTCTGGCTCAGAGAGAACAGCAGGGAGGCAAGTGTAGCTGAGCATGATCTGACTCCTCTGGTGCCCAGTACAATGAGGTTGGGTTAGACCAGGGACCTATTAGTTCAGTAATCTCTGGGGAAGGGGTTTAACTGGCTGATGACACTCACCATCTCTCAACAATGAGGAGGCTCCTCTGAGCCTGCCCAGTTGGGCTAGGCATGGGGTCAGAGCTGGATCAAGTCAGGGGCTTTGGGGCTGCGGCCCTGCTGAAATCCAGCCATCCACCATCTACCAGCCCACCATGCTCCCAAGCTTGCTAGTCTGCTCCAGACCAGCCACCCCCAAAGTGAGGCCGGAGCCCTGCAGCCCGTGGTTTCTGGCCTGAGGACCCGAGGGGCTGGCCAGGCCCTGGACTCTGCCCCCCCTGCCCTGCAGCACCACCAGGGTCTGGGACCTGGACCCTCCCCCAGTGCTGGCCAAGCTGCGACCCACCTGCAGCACCAGCTGGGCTATGGCCCTGGCCCCCCACTGCCAGCCAGGCTGAGCTGCCCCACCTCCAGGCTGGGCACTACCACAGTGGGGGGAGACCCACAAGACCCACAGTCCTGGGCTGCCAGGGACTTGATCTGGCTCTGCAAGTGGTTTAATGGAGATTTCATCTTCAAGTTTCCATTACAGAGTATTTCGAGCTCCTTGTTAATGTTTGAATAAACGGAAGTAAATTAGTTTGCCTTATATTGCCCCGTGGGTGTATTGCTTCTAATGTGAAGATGATAAATATACTATGTACTAATTTTCTTTGCTTTCAAGACAAATTAAGCAATAAAATAAGAACAGAAAGGCAATAGGGTGAGGGGAATAATTTTCCCTAATAGGGTGATACAAATAGATGCCATCTGCTGCATAGAACATGAACCCTGTATCAGATGATGGGGACTATACCAATGCTTGT
Source organism: Pelusios castaneus (assembly GCA_007922175.1). Taxonomy (NCBI): domain Eukaryota; kingdom Metazoa; phylum Chordata; order Testudines; family Pelomedusidae; genus Pelusios; species Pelusios castaneus. Next base: position 4,035,763 of record ML685782.1, read on the forward strand.
GGGTGAGGGACATCTGTAAGACTACATTAGAAAGGGAGCTGGTAGTTAGTGACCCCTTGTGCTGAACTTGGAATTTTCTATAATATTTTTATGAATCCTACTCATGGTGGTGACGGACTTGACAAAGAATTGCTGCCAACTGGTTACAAAGGAATTTAAAAGCTGCTCTCAGGGGAGGGTCATAAATATGAGGAGGTTGGGTCAGGTAACTATTTGGGGCAGGATAAATGGGTTGCTAATGGACTGGCTGAAGTCCACTGACATCAACAGAAGATCCAGAAAGAGAATGGGAACCCCAGTGACTGTCCCCTAATTACAGGAAACTCCATAAGGTGGCATACGTGAACTCTGCAGGAGGAAGATAATGGACTGAGAGGTGACAGGAGGTTACAATAAGAACTTTGTAAAGACATGACTCCTCACCTGGAACTGGGAGACAGAAGAAACCAAGCTGTTTCCTCCAGCACCATGGCTCAAAAGAGCCCTGGCTGGGCCAATGTGGACTATGTCTTATCAGGTGCATCTCTGTGCTAAGAACTTCCTGCTGCGGTGTTCCAGCTAACTAATAACCCCCCCCCCCCCCCTGCAAATACTTAGTGAGGTGCTTGGGTCCCTGGACAGGAGCTGATCACCACTGGACTTGCTGGGCAGTGCTCACGGTGTGAAACAGGTTTGTTGGGGTCTATTGGCTCACAGTTGGAGGCCATGTGGCCTACCCTGAAGGAAAAGTGGAACCTCTCAGAAATCTGACATGCTGAAGAGGTGTCTCCAAAGGATTGTTTAAAAGCTGGGGTGGGTCCACAACATCCCTATATTAAGGTTGCCCAACACTTCCATTATGCATCTTTCAGACCTTTTCTTTATGAAATTCTAACACCTTCGCTGTTTGCAGCAGACTTTCAAAATCTAGTCAAGAGAAAACCTCCAGGAATAAGGAGCCCAATGAAATATAAAATTTAGCCAAGTTATGAACTGCTAAAAATTGCCATTTTCTCCTCTCTACTTTGAGTTGCTCAGCAAAACTTTGGCAGCAGGCCTAAGTAACTCAGCCTAACATTCAACACAATGTTGGACAAATTGCTTAATCTCTGTGTCATGGTTCCTCATGTGAAAAACAGAGGGAGTGCTTCCTGGTTTTACAGGCATCTGGTAAAGAGAGTATCTGTGAAGTGTTCTGATGCTTTGGTGATGGGTGTGTGTAAGTGCCTGGATCAGAAGCACAGAGAAGTTCAGTGACTTATCTGATTTGCCACTGTATAATCTTGGACAACAGGGACCTAGGAATCTTGTGTTCTAATCATTACACACCATTGCCAATAATTCCTGAAAGTGTAACAATATAAATCTGCTGGAAATATGTGCTGCTAGCCTGCTACTCAGACTTAAAGGTCAGAAGGGACCAGCACGATCATCTGGTCTGACCTCCTGCAAAATGCAGGCCTCAAGACCTCACCCACCCACTCCAGCAATAGGCCACCAACCTATGACTGAGTTATTTACCTCCTTAAATCATGATTTAAGGACTTTAAGATACAGAGAATTCACCGGTAGGTGAGCCATGCCCTGTGCTACAGAGGAAGGCGAAAACCCCCCAGACCCCAGGCCAATCAGCCCTGGGGGGAAAATTCCTTCCCGACCCCAAATATGGTGATCAGTTATACCCTGGGCACATGAGCAAGTCTCAACAGCCTGTTACCCAAGAAACTGCTCTTAGACATTGCAATGTGTCTTATTCCTTGCATAATCATCTACATTTATCTCAGATTTGGTTTACCGGTGCATCCTTTCTTGTGTCAAAAATTATTTTATGCAGAGGTATTCCTGGTAAAACTCCTATTCAGGACAGTATGGGTTTTTCCAAATGAGCCAGAATGGGGCTTCCCTTTAGTTGTTGTTGCATGGGGCTTAAACGCATTCAAGGGTGTGGTGCAGCCCCAGAAAGAGCAGCGTGCCATACAGAAGACTGAAACCTGGGTGTCTCCAGGGGAAACATTTTGGAGTCAGCAGTTTCACTAGTGACTCACCTACGCTGCGTAACAAGTTGCCCAAAGAGGCTTTTTGCTCAGTCGCTGATGCCAAATTGCAGTACCTGAAGGAGTTTCTTTCTCAGCAGCTAAAACAGGCAGCAATGGCCCTAATGACCACAATGAAGGAAGTAACAGGATGGGCTGTGCCGGGTAAGGTGACTCTTCAATGCTCCAGGCAGATGAAGAGCAACCTTGTGGGGAAAACGAAGGATAAATGTGAGGGGACGGATGGGGAATGACGGGGCAAAAGGCAGTTTTAGGGAACAGCTTCACAATGTTTTATTCATGGTCAAACCATATGCATGCATGATTGCTACCTTCCTGTGTTTTATCTGATGAGACGCTCCTTACTGCAGCACGACCCAATGGTTTAGACACTTGGCTTGGATTGAGGAGACGCGGTTTCCATTCCTTGGCCCTACAACTGACTACTGGGTCAACTGCTGGACGAGTCATTTCTCTTCTTCCCTGTGCCCTTTCCTCATCTGTAAAATAGGGACATTGCTGCTTATCTTCCTCTACAAAATACAGTGAAATCGACAGCTAAAAACCAGAGCTGCGTGTTGTTAATGCTGTTGGATTCGGGTTGGATTAGCTGCCAATTCAGGATGGCTGGTTGCCTGACCACAGTGGATTCTTAATCATCCACGTCTTCATGACCATCCCCAAACTAGTGTATCTACAGAACATGGGCTTCTCCTTATGGAGGAGTGGTTGTGCATGAGCATGTCTGGCTGTAAGATGCTGCTACGCGTGGATTGGAAGCAACTGTTGTTTAATGCAAGGAGGGGTGGCTACCGGTGTAATTTACACAGTGGCTTTCAACCTTTCCCGACTACCGTGCTGCTTTCAGATTTGTTTTGCATGTCCCTAAGGTTCATCTCACTTAAAAACTACTTGTTTACAAAATCAGACCCAACACGACAGCACAGTATTCTTGAGAAATGACTTTCTCGTTTTTCCCATATCATTATAAAATAAATCAATGGGAATACAAATATTGTACTGGTGCTTCCGTGTGTGGTATTTACAGAAGTGTAAGTGTCGTTGTCTCTGAAATTTTCGCACGCACTCACTTCTCTAGTGGTTTTGTTTTTAAAATTAGGCAAATATCTGGATGAGTTGATGCACCCCTGGAAGACCTCTGTGTACCCCAGGGGTACGTGTATCACTGGCTAAGAGCCACTGACTGACAGTATATGTTCATTGAAAATACTGTTGGTGCAATCACACACACACACTCTGCCTCTTGGTCTGCAAGCTCTGAAATTAGGCACACACCACTTATTCCTTGGACCATGGAAACACGCTTTGTTCCCTAAGTGCCAGAGGATTGCACCTGTAAAGCTGTGCTTTAGGGCTTGTCTGCATCAAAGGTTCTTGCACCAGTCTGGCTGCCCTGGTACAAGATCCCAGTTCAGCTGCATGGCGTGCAAGCTGTGTTCATGGTGCAGCTTATCCCAGCGTGGCACACGTGGCAATGCAAAACTCTCTGTGTAGGCGTTAACCTACATAAAAGCAGCTCGCAGCCATTTCACACAGCGTTTTAACTGAGAAACCTTTATTCTATCCTTGCTGTTACAGCAGACTAAAGGTACCTGTTCTGCTCAGTGGTGGTGAATCCACAGAGCTTCCTAGTTAATGTGGTCTGGCGGCAGTCCTTTTTCTCAGACAGTCAGTTCTGAGCTAACGCCTGGTCCGCGCAAGAAGCACAATGGAGCCATCTTTCACAAATGCAAGCAGATTCACCCAGTGCTGCAAGGCCATGGAAGTTATGAAAATCTTAAACCTGAGAAACAGCAATTCAGTTCACATTTCACCCAGCTCCAGTGTAATGTCTGCTTGCAGATTCCAAGTAGTTAATGAAGACAGCTGTTGTTCTCTGTAAAGGACCATTTCTCTCCAGAATCTTAAGGTAACACTGAACTAATTTTCTTATTTAAATTTTGTTCTTCAATTAGATCTATTTCCTATCCTATTTAAAATATGCAGGGCTGGTTTCTCCTGCAAAATGGACTCAAACTTACGAAGAAGGATCACAATGAAGAAACAGAGCAGATAATTGTGTTATCTCACTCAGCTGAAGTTTTATGCATTTCCCAGGTGGTTAGTTAATATAATAGTTAATACCTACGTGTGGTAAGGGAGTTTTGGATTCACTGCTTTTTCAACCAATGGGTTTGTAAAGAACAACAGGTTTCTAGAGGCAACTTGGCTTAGCGATTAGACCATAGCATTAGAAGATCTGCTGACTTTTGTTTCTGGCTGCGTCTTCCTGTGAGAGCAGGGGACATTATTGAATCCCTCTGTGCCTCAGTTTACTCATCAATAAAATGGGAATATTTAAAACTCACCTCTGGGTGGTTAATGTTTATAAACTGTTTGATGGAAAAATCTTTCCAAGATGGATATATCTTGTTAAGTGCTAGTGACGGTTTTGGATTTCTGAAATGGGTCTGTGTTCAAAACCGTCAGCGAATTGAAATAATATTAAGACTTTGGAAAAATGTCTGTGAAACTTTTTTTTTTCCCCAGTAATTAGAACTTGGCAAAAGCTTGAATGCCACTTTCACTTGGAAATGTGGGGATGAAGCAGCACCGGGCTACAATGCACGGGAGCTGAAGTTCCATTCCCCCCCTGTGAGAAATGCTGCTTTACAGATGTATACAGTATTTCCCAAGCTTTATACAATAGACTAACACGGCTACCCCTTTGGAATTTGACTCCCAAGCTTTAGTTAACTAGGTATTGCTGATTAGTCAGAATTGAAATGTTCCTGGAAAATGTGTCAATTTCAACAAAAATTCCACAGCAAATGAGGAAGTCTTCCAGTAAAGGCCTTCCCTATCTGCTGATGTAAGGCGGCTGGAAGTAAACATAAACAAATTCAAAGTCACCCTGTAATGTCACGACCAGTTCAATCTTCACAGCAGCAACAAGCTTAGAATGCTCACCCTCCGTCTGGAAAAGCAGAAAGTCCATTACTTGTGCTACAGTAGATTAGATGTTTGCAAGAGAGGTTCATTTTGCAAAGGTAGGTAGGTGCTTACGTCTCATCAACCTCTGGGTACTAAAATGAGTGTCAGTGACTCTCAAAATAAGAGACAGTGAGGGACAACGTACCTTGAAATGAAGGACCTGAATATTTTTATTGAACAGGCTGTTATATATATTTAGGGTGACCAGATAGACAGTGAAAAAATTCAGGACAGGTATGGAGGGTAATAGATGCCAGCATAAGATAAAACCCTGAATATCAGGATTGTCCCTATAAAATTGGGTGGCTGGGTGGGTGGGTGTACATAAACAGGTAACTAGCCTGGTGCCTATTATAAAAGATGACTACCAATGGCCACTAGGAAGGCCACCTTCAGCAACAAGTACAGAACGGTGTATGTTGCCAGTGGTTTGAATTGTGGTTTCATCATTGCTTCAGAATCAATGTAAGGTCCCATTGGGGAACTAGCTGGTGCATTTAAGGAAACAACCTGTTAAGGCACTTGAGGAAGCAACCTACTATGTGGTTTGCGAAGATCAAGCAGACAGCCGCCCGTGGATGAACAGCTGAAATCACAGCTAGGTGGACCTTAACTGAAGCTACGGAAAGACCCTGATGTTTAAGATGTAACAGGTGGTCAAAGATAAGGTGTATCGGTGACATCTCTGGCGAAATGCCTTTCTTCATGGACCAGGGAGAGAACCTCTTCCATTTTCACAAAATCACAGATGATTTTAGTGTTGGAAGGGACCTCAGAAGATCATCTAGTCCAACCTTCTGCTCAAAGCAGCACCAAACCCAACTAAATCATCCTTTTGCTAGATAGCCCTAATGGAAGCTTTTCTACTCCCCAAAGGATCTCTCCAACCTGTACCAAACATTACATCTCCTGCAGGTTCAGCCACAGAGCTTCCGTATTGTAAGGAGTAGGGATTGTAAATTTGGGTGATGAAGGCAGCTGTATTCCTGAGTAATCAGGTCTGGCACTAACGAGAGACTGATAAGGGCCTCCACTGACAGCTCAAGAAGTGTGGTGTACCAGTATTGGTTCAGCCACACCGAGGCTACCAAGATCATTACCGATTTGTCCTTCCAGATCTTTAGAAGGACTTTGTGCATGAGAGGTATCAGGGGACAGGCATAAAACAGATGCCTTGCCTATGGAATGAGGAAACTATAGTTCTTTGGAAAAAACAGAACTGTGTACACTTCCTGTTGGACTTTGTCATGAAAGGATCTGTCCGGAGAATCCCCCTCCTTTGGAAGATGTCATTCACCACATCTGGCAGAGTGCTCACTCATTGGTTGATAGTGACCTGCTGGGGAAGTCCCTGAGCATGTTCTGATATCCCAGCAGCTAAGTGGCTTCTCTGAGGAAGTGGGATTTTCTCCCATGAGAGCTCATGCGATAAATAAATCGGTTAGTCTTTAAAAGTGCCACAGGACTCTGTTGTCTTTATATACATCACATAAGCTGCCAAAGATTGAGAACTTCCTGGTGCAGGAGAAAGGAGCAAGCAACACTCTGTCTGTTTATATAGAACATTGTTATCAAAGAGACTCTTCTTACCAGGATGCATTTGCCTTTCAGATGTGCCCTGAAGGCTTGACAGGTGAGTCATACCACTCTTAACTCTCTCATGTTGATGTGAGTGGACAGATCTTTCTGCAACCACAGCCCTTGGATCTTCAGGTGGCCTAGCCTGCACATTCGTGCCCAAAGTGTCAGTCATCATGGTTGGGAGACAGCCCTGAAAACAGAACTTCTGTACATACTATGTGCTGGCCTGTAGCCATGATCTGTGATGCCCCAAGGCCATAGTACAGACTGCTAAATCACCCATAGCCAAGGCCCCCTGTAGCAAAGCCTTTGCCACTGCCCTCTCTTCCTCCCCTGGGTGCGGAGCTTGTAGGCATCCGGTTGAACATACCCCTCCCTGAGGCCAGAGTCAATGGTGCCACAGCTAAGGGAGCGGTGACCGAGTGACCTGGCACAGATCACATTCCACTAGTGCTCCTATGCTGATCTAGGCGTTGGCAAGCAACTCTTGTCTTCTTTTATTTCTCTCTGGGGACGGAGTGAGAGCGGTGCTGTGTGATCTTCAGTGCCAGTGACCCCTTGCGATCCCAAGGCTAATGTGAGTCAGAGTTCTTCCTCAGTGCCAATACAGGAACCGAGGCTGGGGTGCTTGTGACCAAGGTAGACATATTCGATCCTGGTTCAGACAGGCTTCTGGATGGATGAAGAGTTGCCTCCATGAGGAGGAACTTTAAGCTTTGGCTCTTGTCCTTCTTTCTTCAGGCATGAAAACCTCTGCAAATTTTGCAGCAGGCCCCCAGGTGTGCCTCCCCAAGACACTTGAGGCCCATGGAGTACAGGTTGCTCCTGGACTTGGGCTTATTACACACCTCGCAGGGTTTGAATCCAGGGGACCGAGGCATGCCCCAGTCCCTAGAGGGAATGACAGATCCCTGAAGGGGATCCACCTATAACTATTCTATTCTACCTAATTACTGAACGATTAACACTACTCTAACTATAACTGTGAGTTTATTCTACTCTAACTAGTTACAGGACAATGGGGTAGAAAACAGTGGGAGAAGAGGACCTTTGCGGAGCAAGAGGTGATGGATTCCAGACAACCATTGGGGCGGCAAGAAGGAACTGAGTAGACAGCAGCTCGGCAGAGCCCTACATAGGGCACCATTGAGGCACACCTCCAGGCAACTATCCACAAAGCACGCACTCATCTAATTGGGCTCGAGGTGAGCAAGCGCTGGAAGAAGAATGAAGCCACCACTGGTTCTGTGCACTAAACACGTACTTTACATACAAAGCCATTCTTTACAATAAAATAAAAAAGTCTGTTGGCTCTAATGCTCATTGTGACTGTTTTGTGTCATAGACACCCCCAAGACTCCTCTCCTGCTGGATATCCCTCTAGTCTCCATGTCAGAAACACCCCGTGCCAGCCTTCCCGTCCTCATGTCAAAGATCCCCCAGACAGCCCTCCCCCCCCCGAGATTTCCCTCCTCACTCCCACATCACAAACACCCCCCCGCCAACACCCTTGCAGCTGACTTCCCTCCCGTCAGCCTCCCTCCACCCAACAGACCCACCTCCCCATGTCACAGACCTCCCCCCACACAATCCTCCCCGTGACTTCCCCCCTTCCCATTGTCAGAGAGCCCATCTCCCACTCAGAATACTCACACTCTTGTGCGCTCACACACACATACATACACACACCACCCCCATCCCATTCCCCACTATGGGACCCTCCTGCCCCCTCCAGGCTACCCACTGTAGCATGTTCAAAGGGAACAGGTGAAGGTGGTGCCAGAACTGGGGAGGAGGTGGGAATTGCAGCTCCAGATGTAGCTGTGTCTCATTGGTCGTTCCCCCCCGCCCCCCCCCCCCGTTGGTGACATGTCGCTAATGCTGCATACAAAAGGGCAGTGTGCCTCTGGCCTGTTATGGGCAGCCCTCTAGCTGTAACGTTGGGATGGCTTCTAGATAGCCTGCTTCTAGGCAGCTGCTGCTACAAAAATGGACAGATAAGTCATCTCTGTGAAAGGCTGCTCCTAAGGCTCTTCACTGGCCCACACAACTCATGCCCCTTCGGTCCCCAAACTAATGTCTGAGACTGACACAATGCTGGCTCCAGCCGTGGGACCTCCAGCTGTGCTCTCTAATCCCATGGCTGAGCTGGCAGGAGAGGGTGCCTACAGCACCGTGGACGCCATGGTTCCACCTTCCTTGGGCTGACCTCAGCCCCTGCCTGAGCAAGCCGTACCCCCCCCCCCCCCCCAGCTGCGTGACCTCTAACAGGCAGCTCATTATACTACTGCAACGAGACTGCCTGAGCTTTAATTTTTCTAATATGTTTATTTTATGAAGTTTACTCCACAATTTGGCCCAGCGCCTCGCCTCACTTGGTGGAAGACACAGGCACCTGCCAGCTTGAACTGGAAGGGGAAAAGGCCCCTTGTGGGCAGCAGCAAGGACTGGCTGAAAGGTCAGGCTGGCTAATTGCCAAATAGAGGGGT
>ML685782.1:4045238-4079430 GCA_007922175.1 Pelusios castaneus
GACGAAGTGGGATTTTCTCCCACGAAAGCTCATGCGATAAATAAATCTGTTAGTCTTTAAAAGTGCCACAGGACTCTGTTGTCAAGCCACAGATTGTTACTGGTCGCCATGGCGCTTTTATATCACATTCACAACTTTTCAGGCTAGCAGCATAGTTTAGCTGAGAAGTCTGTACGTCAAAATTAACATCCCATTTAGCTAACTGAAGCCAATTCTTGGAATTTAGTTTTCTAGGCGCTACTGTGAGAGTCATTTTGGATAGGGTAAGATCACATTGTCAGTCAGACCTGTTTAGGTATCAGGAAAGATTTCCCCACCTCCCCCCAGTGAGAACTGGCCAACTATGGAATTGCTGCCACAGAGAAATGGTAAAAGCCTCTTTACTGGACACATTTATTCCTTGGAACAGGAACTTGGTACCTCTGAATGAACAATGGAAGAAAGACCCGAGAGGTAGGCCGAATGAGGTATTAGGTCTTTTCCATCATTGGGTTCCATGAGGTTGGAACAAGGTGAGACACTTTTTTTAAAAAAATTTATGAGTCAGAAGGGATGCAATGATTAGGGCTGCTGGCATTATCTCCTGCTCAGAAATGGGAGGAATATCAGCCTACCTGGTTTCTGAGGGTGTGTCTGTGGCAACGTAGATCGACTGAAGGATGCGTAACTCGACCTACACAAAACCACATCAACACTGGGCTTTTACTGTCGCCTGAAGTGCTTCCTTACGTCGACTTAATAACACCACGTCTGAAGGTCGACTTAAGCCATAAGGCGACTTCTTAAGTCGCCTTAAAGCCTGTGTGGAGGGGGAACAGCGCTAAGTGGACCTTATTAAGTTGACTTAAAGCCAGTGTGGACGGCTATGCCTCCTGTTAAGGCGACTTAACAAGGTTGACTTTAGTCGACTTAACATCGACCTTGTTACGTCGCCTTAACAGAGTCAACTGAACTTTACAAGTGTAGACATAGCCTGAGCCAGCATAGCTGTGTGGCTGGCAGCCAGGACTTCTGTTCTGACTTCACTCCATCAACTGATTCAGTGTCCAGCCTCTATGCAGGGCTGGTGCCAGCGACTGCCCTGGGCCCTGCGTCGGGAGGCCTGGGATTCAGCAGTAGCTCTCTAGCAGTTGTGGGGGGCCAGGGATTTGAGTGGCGGGCATTCAGCAGCATTTCAGAGGCTGCAGGATTCAGCAGTATTTTGGGGGGAAGGGGCCAGGATTTGGCAGCATTTCTGTGGCAGGGGAGGAGGGCTGCACAGGCCAATTCACTCTGGGGCCCACCCACCCATAGAGTCCGCCCTGTCTATATGTCAACCTTCCTGACTGCCTCGATGGTAGGTGTTTGCTGAACTGCGTCCTAGTGTAGCTTTAGTGGGAGCAATGATGAGGTGACAGTGCAATGGCAAACCGGGGACCCACCAGCCCCGTAACCACTAGTCACTCGCCGCCAGCTGCTGAGAGGAGAGGAGAGGAGAGGAGAGGAGAGGAGAGCTATACTAACACCAGCTGCCACACGGAGTTCTCCCCTGCTGCAGCACCACTCTCATGCCACACCCCAAGAGACAGTCTTCAGAGCACACGCCTTTTTAAGACAAGCTTTGTCAGTTTCCTCCACGTGTAAAATAGATTCGGAGATTATTGGCACAATTGCACGCATGTACTCTAATTTCAACAGAGGCCTGCCTTAACTTACTTCCTGTTTGAATTACTAGAGCATATTTTTTTATAAACACATCCACGCTTGATTTAAAAATTACCAGCGATGGAGACTCCACCACAATCCTTGGTAAATTGTTCTAATCCTTCATTAGCCCGTGTTCAAGATTCACATCGTCTTTTCTGAATTTGTCAGGCGTCCACGTCTGGCCATTGGATCATGTTATACATTTGTGTGCCAGATTCGAGAGCCCATTATCAAAGTCCCCCCCCCCCCCGTCAGTATTTACAGCCTGTGAGTAGTGAAGGATAATGATCATCAGCCACCAAGTGCTCATGTGAGGATTCAGTTGCTAATGTCTGTCATGCACTTTGAAGCTGGGCAATAAAATTCTCTTACGCTAAAAAGCAACAGCCCATGCAGATGGGAGGTCATCGTTTAAGGCAGATATTTTTGCATCATTACCATATTTGCAGAAGCTGAGCCGTAATATTGCCCAAGAGCTGTGTCTACCCTGCCTAGACCGCTGCAGTGAAATGAACCATTTCATTCAAAGCAACAGCTGCATTCTCCAGAGAATTGTATTGCTTGATATCACAATATTCAACCAGTCGGTCATTAGAGTGCCTACCTTATTTATTATGGTGCCAGCAAACACAGACGCGACTGCAGACCAAGGGGCGCTGAACAGGGAGACTTTGTGCTCAGCCCTAAGGCTACAGCAAAAGGCACAAAAGGATCTTTTTGAACCAGCCAGGGCTGGTTTGTGGCATCTCTCCCCAGCAAAACTCGGGCAAAAATGCACAGGGCTAGTGTGACATTCAGAACATTTTTATTGTTGCTAGTATGCAAGCAGTTTCTGCCTATTATCAAGCAAGGCTTCTCTGGTGCCACACTCTTGTACCTTCCAGGGGTCACCAGAGACACTAGGTGACCAGACATCAGAATTTTATATGGAACAGTCCTGATATTCAGAGCTTTTTCTTACATAGGCACCTACTACCCCGCACTCACTGGCCTGATTTTTTCACCCTTGCTATTTGGTGACCTTAGAGACACCCAGTCCCTTCCCCATGCTGTGCAGGTAAGTTACAGACAAGAATCAGCCCACTGACTGCCGCTCACCAGTATGGGGAAGGAGGCCATTATTTGGCCCTATATCCTCCTAGCAGGCACTCTACGCAGCCAGCACTATTCTGACCCTGCTTTGTTTAAGCCTCACCCCCGTGTAATGACACTATATGTATAATGACAGCGCAGAGACATAATGGCAAACTATTTAAATAGCACAGGGCAACAGAGCCAGTCGAAGCAAAGGATCCCGTGGCCATATAGTCTGTAGCTGCGGTCAGGGCTAGATTAACCAGCCTGGGGGCCACCCCCCACCACAGCCCCCTCTCCCCCTGCATGGGTCTCCCCACCACAGGGTCCCCCTGCCTGGGTGCCCCCCACCGATGGGCCCCCTCCTCCCCGCCTGCCACTCCCACTGCATGGGCCCCATCACTGGGCAATGGGGGGGCCCTGGGGCCAAAGAGTGCTCCCGCCACACCCTGCTCTGGCCAGTCTGTCCAGAGGTCTGGCTGGCGTGAAGAGCAGGACCCGCCGATGCAGCCCCCCCACCAGGGTCACAAGCCCCAGAAGGCCGTGCCGGAGTGGCAGTGGCCCCCTTTTTTGCCGGGGCCCAGGGCTTAAACCCCAAAAGCCCTGCGATAATCCGGCCCTGCTTCTCATGTCTTGCTTACATCACTTCTGCTAACTCTTCCCAGAATATTTGCTTTTTCTTTTGCAGCAGTGTTACACGGTTGACTCATATTTAGCTTGTGATCCACCAGGACCCCCTTGCTCCCTCTCTGCAGCACTCTTTCCTAGGCAGGCATTTCCCATTTTGTATGTCCACAACTGATTGTTCCTTCTTAAATGGGCTATTTACTTTGGACAGACTTTGCAACTCCCAGGGAAGTCATGTGCATCGCTATTTTGGGGGCACCCGATATTGGTGATGAGTCCGACAGAAAAGAATGACACACAACTAATCATTCCATATTCAGTGCAATGGTTGGACTGTGTGCGGGAAAGCACGGCCTGGGTCCACACATAGAAAGAGGAAGATAAAAAGAAATATTAAACTGTTACATTCGTTCCTGGGTACTTTGTGAGGCCAGGGTTCTGTGGAAAAAACATAGTGCAGAGATCATGTAATTAAGGATCATCCATATGTATAAGAGCCTTAAATCAAGTGTTTCCTAACATTTGAGGGCTTGGCTTTGCAATCTTCCAAACAGGTTTTTTTTTTTTAACCTGGTTTGGCGTGGTATGTAATTACTAATTTGACAACCTCCGTTTAAAAAAGCTTAATAAAATTTAAGCCAGTCCCTTCACCATTTGACATTTTGTGCCGGATTGGTAGTTTTAATGCAGTGTTGGGAAAGTGAGAGTCAGTCTGCTCGGGACAAAAGGACCATATTTAGCCCCTGCAGGCAATGGCGTCTCAGCAGGAATGAATTTAACGGAGAATGTTTAACTTGCGTTTTCAGAGCAGCTGCACTATCATCGTCTTGATGGAAAAGCAGCTGCCAAATGCTAAGAATTACCAGCATGCCAGCAAGAGCTTTAAAATCTAATGGACACGAATCTGTCAGCCTCAGCTCACTGAGGAATTGCAGAGCCTTTAAGTAAAAGGTTTCAGGGAATAGGTCCCTAAACATTCGAAATGCACCAGCATCTGCAGAGCAAATTCACTCTTCCTGGAAGCACAGCTGACTCAGCTGCGCTCCTCTAGAGAGGGTTTGGTCAGTAACACTCGCGCCTTTCACGATTCTGAGGGAGGACAGATTGCACCAGGATGGACCATCCCTTGAAGGATGGCCAGGAGCAACATTAAATTTTGCAGGGGGCTCCTGACTGCAGCAGGAGTGAACAGGCAAGTGCTCTTTACAGATCTGCTGAAGAGCTGGCTCTAAATAAGGAGAAAGCAGGACTTGGACAAAGCAGAGGATGAAAAACCTCTCACCTCACTTGGACCACATAGAACCCAGAGCTTCTGGCCTGAGGAAGCAAGAATTGATGCATCCCTGCAGGGTAAGAGAATGCACCTAAGGCCTACGTACCAGAAAGGCAAATCATCAAACAACCTGTTTCTTAAAGACACTTTTCTAAAAGGCAGTTTTTAGCAGCAAGAGCAGGAGCCAGGCGGCCTTTGTTCTGTTCCCAGCTCTGCGACTGACTCCCTCGGTGACTTTGGGTCTGTTTCCCCGTCTGAAAAACACACTGGGATTTTGAGCAGCTGTGTAGGGGGTTGTGATATCCAAGCAGCATTTGTAAAGTGCTTTGTCTGGTGAAGGACTCTGTACACCTGCAACATATTCAGACTACCCAAACTTAACTCAGGCGGGGCTGGCCTTCAGAAGATCGGCAAAGTTTCTGTGATGCCATTGGACAGATGTCTTACCTGACGTTATGCTCCCTACAGAGCTCAAAGCTAAGCGGTGCGAGAGCTGGAATGCGAGCTCCACAGGAAATGTTTAAATGCTGCTGATTCAGTAGGTGGCATAACCAGTGTATGAGACATCATCCAAATTTGAGGAATAATACGCGTGTTCTTGATAGAATTAAAATAATCTAAGGCAACAGCTAATGGTGCAGCTATATCTTAATATGTATGTCACGTTTTAAATAGCATTTAAAAAAAAAAAGAGAGAGAAAATAGTCACACAGTGCTATGTGGTTGAGCTCTACACATGGGCTAGAGTAAAAGGGCCAAAGTCTGATGTCATTTACACCATTGTAAATCAGGAGGCATGCTGGAGGAGTCAGTGAACTTGAACCAATACAAATGAGCCCAGAGCCACGCCCTGAAACTGAGAATCCCTCTGGAAAGATGGAGTTTTCAGTCTGCACAGCGGACAAGGAACCATGCGGGTTACGCCTAGTGCACAGCGATCACACCTCTGACTGCAGTGCAAATGTATCAATATTATGTATCAAGTTATTCAAGCATTTTGGAGGGGCAGAGATGGGGTTCACAGGGTGAGAGCTGTTTCTCCCGCTCTGTAAGGTCCCCAAGCATCTGACAATGTAGGATTTTCTCCCACGAAAGCTCATGCTATAAATCAATTTGTTAGTCTTTATAAGTGCCACAGGACTCATTTGTATAGCTGTGCTCTGCATCCCTTCACTACATGGGCTGCGTCTACACTGGCAACTTAGGTCAACTTAAGGATGCTTAAGTCGACCTACACAAAGCTGCATCCACACTGGGCTTTTATTAAGTCTACTTAAGCCCTTCCTTAAACAGCTTAAGTTGACCTAATAACATCACCTCTGAAGGTTGACTTAAGCCTTAAGTCAACTTCTTCTGTCAACTTAAAGCCAGTGTGGATGGGGAATAGCGCTAAGTCGACCTTATTAAATTGACTTAAAGCCAGTGTGGATGGGGAATAGCGCTAAGTCGACCTTATTAAATTGACTTAAAGCCAGTGTGGACGACTATGTCTACTAAGTCAACTTAAAGTGTAGCCGCTCTGTTAAGGCGCCCTTATTAAGTCGACGTAACAGAGTCGATTTAACGTTACAAGTGTAGACATGGCCATGGAGCTCAAGGGGCTCAGCCACCATATGCCAACCTGCGTTAAGGGGGCCTCAAGAGCTGGACCCCGAGGGAGGCAAGAGCTGGGGGGAGGGGATCAGGAGTCAAGGCAAGGGCGAGGCGGGTGCAGGGCTCTCTGGAGAAGCCCCAGCCAGGTGCAGGGTTGGGCGGGGACACCCCAAAGAAGTGCTGGCGAGGCGTGGGGTGCCCCTGGAGAAGCGCCAGACACAGGGCGTTGGGCAAGTAAAAGGGCTGAGGACTCGTTCTTGGGCTAAGCTAGTAGACATCTGAGACGCAGCAGCCATGATCTAAGGAGCAGACAGTCACATCTCCACCTCCCTGAAACAACTTCAAAACAATGCAATATCATGCTGCTGAGATGGCGATGTTATCCTAATGGTACATACCACCACCAAATAAAGAACCTGCTCTTTAGAGACTGAAAGAAAATGTTGCTTAACAACATTCTGTCTGGAAAGGCCCGGCTTATCAACAATTACGGTTCTAAAATCTACACTTCTTATTCGTTTGTCTTTATGGTACCTACTTTTCTAGTGTGTAGCTGAATGATTTCTGTCTGGTTCTTTGATAGTTTCTAGCTGTTACATAGGCAAGTCCCTTATTTAAATCAATTAAGGTGGTGGGATATAGACTCATAGATATGATTGGCTAAAAGACTTTACTAACGGCCTAAGATTGGTGTTTTGTATTACTTAAGTCTAAAATGATTGGTTAAGGTACAGCTAAGCAGGACCCAAGTTTTAACGATATAAACTGGAGTCCAAAAGGAAGTTCTTGGGAACCTAATTCCAGGCTACAGCCCAAGAAGATCAGAACTGCCAAACAGCAACAATCTGCCAACCATACTATGCAAAAGCTGGAGTCCCCAGTTTATTTAATCTCGTTGGCCACCAGGAAACGTTTGTCTGCCTTACTGGCAGTGATGAGCATGCGTGTTCTGTTTTGGTAATTATTAATAAATAGAGAACATGATTGAATAGGAAATGGCTCTGTCTCTTTAAATCGATTCTCGTGCTTTCGAAATGAATTGTTTCTTTGCATTTATTCACAAATAAACGTGGCGTATTGCTTCATCCCCCTGAATAAGATCCTGCTGGTTTTCATTTTCTAAGTATAACATGAGCATAGGCAGGGTGAGGGGTGAGGGGCAACTTGTGCCCCTAATCTTTTTTTTTTTTTTGGTGTCGCAACCCCCCTGGTCTCAGAGACAGCTGGATTACAACTAGATCAGCTTTATTCAGGTAGGTCAGGCATTGGCCCAAAATCACCAACCTGACATTCCTTAACTGATTATCTGCCCAACAGGGGTGTCCTTAATAGCTCGTTTCAAACGGGCTGGTCCTGGCTCCTTCACCTATCCTACATCCACCTAGCCTGCACCAAACAAACACTCACTCCCCTAAACTCAAGTTAAACAAAACATTAATCACAAGACAGGTGGGAGAGGTTGGGGATTCTTCCACCGCCCCCTTCCTTCTCCTTATGTTCCAAATATCACCATGTTCACACCACGGCTGAGAGGCTGAGTAACACAAGGAAGGGGAACTGGAACTTCTCACTGATGAAAAGAAAAGTGATATTATTGGCATTACTGAACCCTACTGAGGGATTCACATGATTGCAATGTAAAATCACCAGGCCAGGAAGCACAGGGTTAATGAAAGAGGTGGGGGGAGGGGACTTGACATTGAAGACCCCATCAACTGATTAAACGTTATCAATCATTCAGACATGAAGGCGCTGGACAGCAAAAAGGTGTCTGAGCGCTCTGGCGTGGTAATGTTCATTGTTCATAACATGTTGAATGCTGGGAAATTCTGGAAGAGTGCTAATACCATAACAGGTTTCAAAGCAGGACAAGTGTGGCACCAACTGGCAGATTTCGCCCAACATCAGTCCTGGACAAAAGAGTGAAAAAAACCCTAATGTTGGATTCAACTGATGAAAAAAAAATTCAAGGCTCTAATTAATGCCAGTCTGAATGATTTTTAAGGAAAATAAGTTTTGGCAGACAAATCTGGTTTCGTTCGTTGATGAGATTACAAGTTTGGTTGATAAAGATAACTACGTAAATGTATTATTTTTGCTAACCAGGTAGTTGGCAATTGGGACTCATTATCAAATGGGGATACATTTACTGGGGTTCGGTATGCTCCATCAAGAATCTGGATGGCAATGCTGATAAAAGTCGCAGATGGCACACAGCTTGGTGGAGTAGGAAATAATGGCAAGAACAGGGAAATCTGGTAAGCTCGTATCAAACAAAAGTGTGTTAATATAGCCAAATACAAAATAAAATAGCACCACACAGATTATGTAGGCCATAGCTACAGCAAGAGGGAATTACACTTGAAAGCAGAGATGCTGAAAAGGATTTAGCGAATATGCAACCCTACATGAGCTCCTCGTATTGTGCTGTGACAAAAATTGGCTGACCCTTGGATGTATAAACAAGGGAGAAAGAGCAGGGAAATGATTTTACCTTTACTATGGCACTGTTATGAGGGATGCTGGAATAGCACAATGGGTTCAGGTCCATAACTACAGTAATACATGACAGATGATAAAAATAAATACATAAATAAATAATACTGCCTCTAGTTTGGGGGTCCACGATATTATAAAAAGATGTTGAAAAATTGGAGGTGAAGCAGCAAAGAGCCACAAAAATGATTTGTGGGATGGAAAAAATTCTTTAAAGAGCTCAGTGGCATGCCCTGTGTTTCTGGTGCCCAAGGGTCACTATTTGTATTTGCCTCCCCTGCTCTCTGGTGGCAGCAGTAACACCCCGATGTGGGATGTGTGTGTGTGTGTTTATAAGCCCATTTCCCCCTCTCCCCCAATCGTGCCCCCCCCAACCACTGTGGGTGCAGCAGGGAGCAGGCGTGATGGGAGCAGTGGGGGATGAGAGGGGTGTGATGGGCTCTGCCCTGGAGCCTTGCTTTGTGTTGGCTGTCTGACACCTGCGTAGCCAGGGTCCCAGCAGCTCCCTGATATAAATTGTGCTCAGGGCTGGGCAGAGATGACCAAGAAGACACTTCTTCCCATTGCCCTTGGGTGCCAGCACGCCTAAGCTGAAGTCGGCACCACCGACAGGGATGTCAAAGCCCAGCAGCTGCTGACCACCTGTGGCAACAGGGCAACTCCTCAGAGGGCCCAGCTGGCTTCCCCCCAACCCCTCACAAGCCACCCCTGTCAGTACACCACTGAAAGAACTCGAGCTGTTTAGCATCACAAAAAGAAGAGCGAGGTGCGACTTGACGTCAGTGGACAGGAAGAAAACTAAAGAGCCCTTTAATCTAGTGGAGAAAGGCCTAAAAAGAACGAGCGTCTGGAAGCTAAAGCCAGGCGAATTCATTTGCAAATAAGGCAAACATTTTTAACCGTCAAGATGATTTAACCGTTGGCACAAACTACGGTGGATTCTCCACCTCCTCAGAGTAAGAGTGGATGCTCTTCAGAAGAGATGCTTTAGCCAAACACAAGCTGTGGTCAATGTGTGACATTTACTGGCTTGTGATGGCCAGAAGGCCAAACTAAATAATCTGACGGACCGTTCACTCTGTGATTGAAAATCAAAGAGGAGGAGTCACCGATTTCTTATAACATCACTTGGCAAATACTCTGACTACAGATTTAATCCTGGCCAATGTTATTTTAAAAAACAGTAATTAAAATTTGTGCTATTCAACCACATGCTGATTAGATAGATAGATAGATAGATAGATAGATAGATAGATAGATAGATAGATAGATAGATTTTTTTTTTCTGTCAGTCAGATATTTTGGCCACATCTGCATTTGAGCCACTATCGTGGCAAAGCGAAGGAACTGCTGCTGTAGCATATACACTTCCTACATCGGGGTCAGCAACCTATGGCATGAGTGCCACCCGTGGCCCACGAGATGATTTGGAGTGGCACTCCTGCTGCTACTGGCACCAGGGATGTATACGTTTTGGTGGTACCAGGAGTGGCTCCTGGCCAGGGCAGGCACTGGGCCCATGTTGTGCAGGAAGGAGATGGGAGGGAAGGGAAGGGATGGGGCTGGAAGTGGGGACTGGCTGGCTCACAGTGGTGCTTGGAGCTGGAAGCAGTTCCTGGCCAGGGTGCTGGGCCCATGTCATGTGGGATACAGGCAAGGGGGAAGAGGCAGGATTGGAAGTGGGGAGCAGCTACCACGTGGTGCTGTTTGGAGCCAGGAGCAGCTCCCGGCCAGGGCACTGTGCCCATGTCACATGGGGGAGCAGGGAAAGATTTGACACATTACTTCCGAAAGGTGCTCAACCCATCCTACATGGACAGAAGGGGGTTCCATCGCTGTACTCACCACCCCTGTGAGAGGCAGTAACTATGTCAGTGGAAAACTTTTGAGCTGCCTCTATAGTGGGCTTATATACATCTAATTATGAGACTCAGCACAAAACTTTTCACAGCCCTAAGCAATTTAATTTTTAAACACAGACCAGGCTTGTTACAAATCATCATTACAGTATCTGAGCAGTTCAATATCTCTGGTGTTCCTCTCTGCAAGGTTAGCCAGTGTTTTTATCCACATTTTATTAGCGGGGAACTGAGGTAGAGAGGCTTAAGTGATTTGCCCGAGATTCCAGAGGATGTCCATGGTAGAGCAAGAATTGACCCTGTGTCTTCCATAGCCCAGATTAATGCTCAGTGGGGACCAGCTCATTGACCTGACATAGCGTGACTAGACGTGTGACTGACAATGAATATTCAACTCCTGGAAGTTGCATTATTTCCTAGTGGGTTTTTTTTTTTAAATCACTGCTCAGGCAGTTCAGAATTCCTGTATTTTAACAAGGGCAGCAGATAAATCAAATGACTGCATCTCAAATCTATGTCTAGTATAAGAAAGAAAAGGCTTTATACTGTGACATATAGACGAGGTATTAGCTAAATTGCATCAGCAATATCTGCTGTGAAATACAGCAAGCCTTGTTCCTAACCCTATTCCATCTTGACAGGATGCTGCTGAGCCCTCTTATCGAAGAAAAGAACAGCACATATGATTCACCTGAGAACCCTCATTTGACAACCAAATGGATCTAGAGATATTTAGAAACCCACCCTGATCTGGAGATAAAACAGTCACATACAATTTCTATTCACTCTTTCGCAATGGAGTGTGTTGCTCATTACCAGAATGATTCCACATGCTTCATTAGTCAAGACTATTCTGTGTTGGCCGGTAAGACTGGGAGTCAGACTTCAGTGGCACTTTTTTCAGTCTGGGGAAATATTGTCTGATTTGTTCTGATAGGCGGGAAAATCGTTTTGATCAATATTTTCCCTCCTCTCTATCAGTCCATTCTAGGGAGTTGTGAAGCTTTCAATAGTCACTCGTAGTCAGTCATCACTTTCCAAGCGGACCATAGGCCTGTGCACTTATTGGAAATGCATATCGGGACAACACTTTATAAAAAGTAATGAAGGATACAATTTCTGAATGGGAACACTTAAACGACAAGTGCTTCCACTGGTTTCACTGGTTCAGTGCAAAGGAAGGAGCATGTCGTTAATGAATGTTACTTCCTGTGACACAATGAGCCAGACACCCTGCAGTCAAGATTGGCTAAATGGAAGAGTGACTTTGGTAATGAACCTAATTCTGTATGCCTTGCCCCTTCTATCAGATGTAATAATGCAGCCAATTGGGAAAGAAAGACTTCATTACCAGTTACAATAGAACGATATTAGCGGGAGAGTATTAGCATTTTGCATTTGGGGCCAGATTTACATTTCAAAGGACTACACAATTAAACTCATCCCTACAAAACCCCTGTGTGGTAGCTAGGTAGACACATTTCCCATTTAGGGTTGAAGAAATCGAGGCAGGGACTTGCACAAGGTGATTTGGTGATAAAGGCAGAATTCAAACTCCACTTCTAGCCCAAGTCCCATTCCTCCAGACCATTTAGGGCTCCATACTCAATATTGTGATATGCTAATTAGTAGCTTTTCAAATGCACACATATTTAAAAGGAAACAAGTAGGGATTGGGGGAAGGGGAAATATATAATGATCTCTATTAAGAACCTCCAACTGCTGTTGGGTTCAGTAACACATGGGATAAAACATTCACAAATGTGGAGCAGAAGGACCAAGCACCAGTTTCAACTGTCAGTCCAAATAGCAATTTTCTATTTCACTCCTTTTATCGCTTTTATAGAAATAGGATTTAATTTCTTATCAGGCTAAAAGGGCTGTGTGTTTCCGTTAGCATCAGTATGTAGCTATTATATAAATATTATATTTCTCGAAAATAAAGGGCAGTTGGCAATTTCATTTTCAGAAGGAGCCACAAGTATGTTAAGCTTAGAGAACTAGGAATTAAAAAATCTAATACAATACCCGTTGAAGTCCATGGAAAGACTCCGATTCTCTTCAGCAGACTTTGGGTTTAGGGGTAAGTGAAAATCTGGTTAAAGCAGTTCCGAACCAGAGAGCTAGAATTGTGCACCATCCCTTTAAAATTAAGTTATACAGACTGCTTTAAGGGTATCCCATTTCCTATCACTCAGTCAGAAGAAAAAAATTATACAGATTGGGTTTGTAAATCTGATAGCAAAACAGTGTAAATCCGATAGCGAAACAGCATCCCTTTCAGAACCATTTACAAGCAGTCTAATCAACCTGGATAATGTGCTGCCATTCAATTTGCCCTCTCGTCACACTAGGAAATAAAGGGATGGGTCACTTCTTGCAAAGGAGTAACCCCTATATAAGAGGTAGCTGCTGACCCCTGGGGACAGAAACAGCATTCCAACTTCTGATCCTCGTTTACAGCACAAGAGAAATTATAAAAGGAGCAACAGATGGGATGTATGGAAAAAGGAACTCTTTCCTTGTGTAATGAATAGGATCATTTAGAATTAAAATCTGTGGAGGGAAAAATACCTTGTGGCAATTGCAAACCTGTTAGGATGCCTTGTTCTGCCAGAATAACTAGATGCACTGTACAGAGAGAAAAAGACACGTTTTTTATTAGGTTTTATATATGTTCTACACAAAACACACACACACACACACAATTGTGTGTGGAAGTAAATATACAAGCCACTGTTTAGCTGGGCTTATTGAATATTAATATTATGTACATAAAGGAAAAGGATAAAGAATATTTATGATTGGGGTCTGTCAGGGAAATTATTTATCCAGAAACCCCCTCTGGTGCGAATTACCAAAATGGGCTTAACCTGGAAAAAGCCCAAATAAACTCTGCACGCCCAGAGGAGATCAAATCAAAGAGTTGGGTAGCTTTAGCTGAGACTATAAAGGCAAGGCGGGAAAAAAGACAGGCAGAAAATATCAGGTGTAAAAAAAGAAGCTTTTATTTAGCTGAAGGCTTACCAGAGGAGTAAGCCCCCAATATAGGGCTCACATGGCCTTTATAATTTTTTTGAAACATTAGAAACATTTAACAGCTTACATGACCATATAAGGCTATTTTTCAAATACAAGTTTCTCATTGGTTATCAGGCGACCCCCTGGGCTTCTGTGTACGTGCCTGCTGGCACGTCTGGTGGCATCTTCAGGAGTGCTGGTCAACCCTGCCAACAAAATGGAAGCTGCCCACCAAACATGCCAATAGCATAATTTCTTTCCCAGGTCCTACAGATGTTTAGTTGGGCGAAAGAAAAGGATGATGGCTGCAAAGGAGTTGGGGAGATGAGTCAAGCAAAGTTGAACACACTCATGGGATTCTGCTGCCATTCACGAACTGTTTAAATGTGAGTGGCCCCCTTGAATCAATTACAGCCTTGAATACGTTCTGTCCGTCTGTTAGCCTATAATTGTCAAAACAGCTGAGTGCTAGCATCATTAATTAGTCCATTTATTAAGGATCGCAGGTCAAGTGTTACCAGCCCCGTCAGAGCTGAGAAAGCAACGATCCGTTTCTGGATTTCATCTGGTTAACAAGAATGAGAACTTCACTCATTTAAGCAGCAGTCACTGCGGTCTGGGAAATTACACCAATGACCGTTATGTCACTCAAGAAAATATCACTCGTTACAAGGGATTTCAGTCTGGACGTGTTCGACACCAACAACCAACCATGGAAAAAGTACCTCAGGTTGGAATAATAAATGGTTTACTGGCTGGAACTAAATAAATTTCAAGCAAAACAGCCAACGGATATCTGAATTGTGAAATGGATTACGAATGTACATTAACATTCTGAACTGTCATCCGCTAACAAACTGCATTACATATGATGCATCCTTCCATCTATTTAGAGAACAATACATTTGCATTAAGATGACTTTTACTTTTAAAAGCTTATTTGGCTTCCTCAGTTAATGGAGGTCTTTCTTCAAGAGTGACTCATCTATGCAACACCTCTTTATTCCATCTAAATGCTGTTGACTTATTGTTTACTACTTAACAGGAAATCTTTATTTTGAATATCAAACTCTACATACTCACACTTACGTGGTATGAGAAGCGTTTTTAGAAATTCCAACAGCTTAAACACAGCACATCTGTCTATCATTCTTTGTTGCATGGTAGTCCCATTGCTGCTATTCTGGAACTTCCACATAGGTATAGGTCTTCATAGAAAAATACTCTCTCCATTTATAATCTGCACATGAAAGCACATAGTTGTATTTTCTTGAGTTATATAATAGTTAACAGGGAGAGGACTAAAGTTAATAGCATTGACTCTTGTAACTTTATGGCCAAGTTCTGTGTCCTTCCCATTAAGTTACTCTATAGCTTTAGGTTTTCAAAAATCTTTTCAGTTCAATTCCAAACATTTAAAATGTGAAGATTTCCAAAGTTCTTCAGGTTTCAAAAATGCATCTAACCTCTTCCCCATAACAATTAACCTTTTTGCATAATGAGCTTTTACAAGAAAAAAAAAAAAAAAAAAAAAGACATCTGCCGTCAAATTAGGCATTTAAAAATCAAGCCACAACTGAGATCTCCTTCACAACTTTTCCATCCCAGTAAATATTCCTATTAAAATGGTATATGTACAATAGACCCCTGAGATTTTTAGGTGTGGAAGTCCTCATGTAAGACACCAAGCCAAAGATGAAGAAGGAATGGCACACCAGGAAAGCATTTTGCAAAAACTAGAACGATTACATCATTTAAAGCTCTTCTCACATACAGGATAATTCAGAAGATGCCATTTAGATTAAGATTATGGAATTATCCTTGACCTTGTGTGCTGATTTACAGTTTTATGCTCACATTGTACATTATCAGCCAGGAGTATGAGTAGGAATTTATTTGACAGGGCATGTTTTGTGCCCCCAGTGCAGCCCAGGGCTGGAGAAGCTCGCTCCCCCACTGGTTTGGGGGGCACAGCCATGTCTGTTTGTCTCCCCTTGTGCACGCCACTAATATCACCAGAACTGTATTTATTTTATACCAATTTAAACAGGGGCAACTTTGTGTACACTTTAATGCTGGTTTACATTTGACTTGCATAGATTCAGCTTGCGTCAGAACCTTTAGAGACATGATCTAAACCAAGTGTGTCTACACACAAAACAAGTGTGTCTACGTACTGCAAAGATGGCTCAGATTATACTAATTTCAGTTAAAACTGGTGCAATTTTTGTACTTATATGAGCCCAAGTTGTCTCCAGGTATAGACAGAGTCTACCGCACGGTGAACTGTACTAGAAAATATTATGAAATAATAGTTCACAGAAATATATCTACTAAACTGCATACACTCCAAGCCAGGATTCTTTAATGTGATGCAGTCTAAAATGGCGACCTTAGCTACCATATGGTGCTCCCTCACAACTTCAGTCTTCAGAGTTAACAGCCAATTAAAAAGTGTGTAGAAGCCATCCACTGAACAAAAGAATGAAGAAGTCGAAGATTTGAATCTTTACCTTTTTTTAATCAAAAACATACTCTGTTACAGAATTTTCAGGAAAATTAACTACAGTGTATTATCCACAAACTGTCTAATGAAAAACATACAATAAGCTACAAAGGAACTACTGGGAATTCCCTTGACCATTTATCAAAAAGGCAATGGCTACAAGAATTATTGTTCACTAGGCTTTCGTGCTCAAAAGAAAACTCCCATGGTGCATTTGGGTTCTGTATACTTTACAGTAATCAATCCAGTTGTGTGTTGGCTTAATAGAGCTACCCAATTTCACCTAACACCATGGATAAAAAATACTGGAGCCAGAAAGTACCAATTAATTCACTGACCTTCAAAATGTTGAGTCCTATAATTCCAGAGTGAAGAAGCACTCACGTGCAAAATGTAACAAGCAGACAACAGCATCAAATCTCTAGGCATTTTCTAGACTATATTCCTGCTTTTAGCAGGCCTCCTCAAATTAAGTTTTCATACAACTCAAAAGCAAAGTCAAAATCCTCATGAAACTCAGCAAGAACATGCACAGGAAAAATAATGGACAGAATAAGATGAGCTCTTCCAGATCAGATCTTCAGAAATGTTTAGTAGATACTCTTGGACAGCATTTGCATAGTGCTTTGAATAGGGAACACCCTATAGCCTCACTGTCCCCCAGTCTAGACTTGGGAGCATCTGGGTAGAGGTCTCTTTGATGGAGAATGTCAAGGAAGGTATGATGTCCAGTAACAATGTGCTGACTAGCTGCAGCAGAGGTAGAGGAATCCAGCCTATGTTGCCTCAGAAGAGTGCAGAAGTGATCAGATAGCCATCCTGTAAGTCTCTACACCTAGAGAAGTAGCAAGCTCCTAGGAGAGCTCTTAACAGTTACCAGACAAAGAAACAATCTGATACATACGTCACAGAAACAAGCACGGTCGAACACAACCGTTCTTCTTAGTTCCTGTTTTCCTTCAAAGTTTTGTTTATAAAGTAAAAGATACCCAAACAAATAGAATTCCTCTGGATGTTGACATCACTTTACTCCCAAGACGCTCCCTCTCACAATGTGAAGAATAGAAATTAAGTAGCACAGGAGAAGCGGAAATTTCTTGACTCGAGTGAATCCTGGATGCCACCATAAGGAAGAATCATTTGGTTTTTGTTTTTTTTTAATTAATTGCATTGCAGCTGTGTCTAGAGGTCCAGTCAGAACGTGGGCCTCCCTGTATGTGGTACAGTAGAAATGCAAAGTAAGAGACAGTCCCTCCTGAAACGCATGCCATGTAATTCTCCAAGAGACACAAAGCTTTTTCCACAAAAAGGAAAGACCACCAGAAAGTACGTAAGAATTGAAGGGTTCAAAGAGGAGGCAAAAGACCCCATTAATGCTGGCACTGAATGTTTTCTTTAAAAGTGTCCTGCTAACATGATTTAAATAATGCTTGCCTAATCAGTGTGGATAGAGTATCTTACAAATGGTTAGAGAAGTATGAACTTGCAATTAAGGGGTAGGCTCAATGCCTACCTCCACTACGGACTTCCTTGTGACCTCAGACAAGTTTCATCTCTTGTACCTGAAATCCCTAGCTGTAAAAAGGGGAATGATATTTCCAAACCTTGCAGGGTTTTCAGAGGAAAACCCACTAGCTAGGGCAATGATGAGGGCCATCACTGTAGCTAAAAGGACAGATCAGTTTTAGAAACGATTTTCAAATTAAGTCCAGAAAAATCATTTGACGGCTGCAGCCTAGTAAGTAGTTCCTAAGGCTATGTCTTTGGCTACACTATGAGCTAGGTGTGATTCCTCTGCTCCTGCACAAATACGCTAGCTCATGAAGTCAGTGCAACCATCAAGAGCCACATAGCCTTGGGAGTGGCAGCAGAGGCATGGCCTTGTACTGATTTAAACATGCCTGAAACTGGGTGGGGATGTACTTAACCAGGCCTCCCCGGCCACTACTCATGTTATCGCACAGCTACCCTGCTATTTATAGTCATGCTCGCTCAACAAGACCTCATGTGGATATGCATTTACAATCAACGCCCCTGCTCAAGGTGTAGATATAGCCTAAATAGGATTTAGCTATAAACGTGACTGTGGCCCCGGTTCACATGGGCCAGGAAAACTGTTAAACATGGTTTAAAACCATTTTTACTTTGGCATCTAAGCACCATCATTTCAATGCCAATTTTAAACTTTGTGGAGAAGCAATCGTAATATATAACCCCAGCCATTCTACTTTATAGGTGACTGAATGCCAAGACTTCCACCACCGGTGCTTTTCTGAAACACGAAGAATCCAGGAGAAGACACTCACGAGCAACCCCAAAAGTGCTGGAGTCTAAGTGAAAAGTGGCCCTCTGGCATAGCAGGCATGGGAACAGAAGCAGAAGGAATAGATTGCTCGCTGATCTCGGCTGTCTAGCATGCCTGTCAGGAACGAGTCAGATCTGGATCAGCAGAGTCAGATCCTTTATCTCTGGCATCAGTCCCTGAGTCACTGAAATTAAGGAAGTTTTGATGCAATGGAGTTCTGAATCTTAACAGCTCCCCTGAAAAAAGGATGCAAATTCACTTAACAGCCCCATCTTTGCACAAACATTCAAAGTATTGTAAAGGAGGGTCTCTCAAATTCAGAGTATTTGCCACTGCACATGGACTTTCTCTGCCATTTAAATAAAGTATGGCGTTAATCGGCCTTTAGTTTTGCTCACATTTTGATCTTCTGTCTCTTTCCATGTTTACTCAATGAATGGACAAGAATCATAAAATCTCAGAATGTTCGTTTTCATTAGCACTTACAAATGGACTTGCAGAGATCTCTCAATTCAGTCGTACTCAAGGCAGCCAGCAGCAAATAAGAATCAACCAGTCATCTCAGAAAGACAGTTTAAGTTGTGACAGTACACCACCCCAGCACCTGTAGAGGCATCCTTTTCAGCCGCCATTATTTCAGACACATCTACTGTGTCTGGCAAACAAAAGTTTCTTGTCCAGAGCCTCCAAAAAATGTGCGATTCGGCTTAGCGACTAAAATTTGGTCTTGCCCGGAATCTAGCTTACAAACATCACAGGCAGGAATGACAGTGCAAGGGTCAGGTGAAAGACATCCCAAGTTCTGACGATCTGACTGATCTGAGCTTGGGAATCCTAAAAGTAGAACATGGGGAAAGACCCATTCGGTCTTCCAGTTTATTGGTTTTCAAATTGTAGGGAACGCTTCCATGGGATTATCAGGAGATGCGAGGACCTGATTGTTCCCCTCACTAGCTGTAGCTTCTTCTCTTGCTGGGAGGCTGGAAAAAGGAGGAAGGGCTGAGAAGTGAGGGGGCATGGCCTCTCTCTGCCCAAGAGGTGGGGGCCCATTCCAGCCTGCTCACATTGCAGGCTGATGTCCCTTAATAGGTAGTTCCTCCTGCCCACATAGGCTCTACCATATGCATGCTGGGAATTGTGCCATGACTAAAGGAACGTGGTGCCTGTAAATAATTCTAGGCAGTTGCACTAGTGGGGGGCACAAGAAGGGTCCAGCCCAGCTATCTGTGTCCTGTGAGGCTGCCTCACCTGGCACATATTCGGGGCAGAAGATGCTCATGGGCTAGGAGCAGCAGGGTTGGGCTCCTACACCCCAAGCATCCATGGAAATACTCTCTTCTCAGAAAGAGGAAAGTGCACATGCAACATGAATCTCTGAAAGGGAGTCGTAGCCAAAAAAGTTTAGAAACTGCTGCTCTAACCCAGCCCCCTGCCAGTTCGAGATTGCTCTTATTTATTTTAAGTGTCTCCAGGGATGAGACATCATCTGAATTTGTTGCTCTAATCTGAATACTCATTTGCCTGAATGTGAACACAATATTCCAGATGCTGTTTACTAGAAATAAAGGGAGAAATCATTGTTCCTGTTTGTGATGCCTCTGTATATGCAGCCTCCTCTGTTGATTCCTTTCAGGCTGTAATAAGATGTTTGAATTGGTCCTTTTTAAAATCAGGCAGAGGAAATCTTGCATGACACCATCAAGCGGGCAGAAAGTTTAGTGACTCACGTATATGCAAAGTTCTGGAGGATTTCTATGATGTAGCTGTATAAAGATCGGCAATTATAAACTGAAATGATGAGGGCCTTTCGGAGATGCATAATTCTTCAAAGGGAAGCCACATGGAATCGAGTTCAGGGGAACTGCCCCAGGACAATTAACTTGTCAGAAGTCTACACTTTCCAAGTGGTTAGGAACCAAGAATTTAGGATTAAGAGCACAGTAGATAATTCAACAGCCAGATGGGTAAGAGCCTGTGGTCAGACTTTAGTAGTTCCACCAACAGAAAAAGCTTCTCTAAGGGAATTTTTTTTTATTGTGGATGTGTCAGGTTCTCTGATCACAGTTAAAAGCAACTTACCACTGAAGAAAAGCACCTCAACAAATTGGATGAATCCACTTCATTCCCTGATGGAGAAGTTAGTTAAACCATAGGGACCAAGAGAGAAAAATAAAGAAGCACCAAAGCTTAACTGTTGATGCCTGACGCAAAACCTGGATAAAAATTGTAATGGATGCTGCTAATTTGGGAACGAACAAGAAGCTACGGTGTGAGAAAGGTGAAGGAAGAAACAATGGAACTTGTCTCATCTGAAGTTGATCCTAAACATGAGAAGGCAGAATGGGTCAGTCCTGGGAAGTGGCTCAGATTCTATTTCCAGCTGTCACTAATTTCAGCAAGTCATTTGACTTCGGAGTTCTCATCTGTAAAATGGGCATGATGAATGCTGACCACTTTTCTAGAGCAATCTGAGATCTATGGATGTAAAGGCCCCTATCTAAATATTATCTGTCCTCTGCATATTCTTGATTCAACACAAGGAACTTGGCAAAATAAAAAAAACTCAAATAATTTGCTTCAAAACTATTTCTTGTTGTTTGCCTGCTGAAACTGTCTGGTAGATTGTCTCAACAGAACAATGCAGGCAAATTGAATTAACAGTATTTGAATGTAAAGCTGGATTTGAACTCAGTGTTTTTGGCCCATTTCTCCAAGTTCCACTTCCCTGTACAAATGCTGTTAAAAAAAAACAGCCATACCTAATCACTAAAAACAACTCTTTTACACTTGTTGAGATGTAGCAAAAGAAAGAAGAGCTAGAAGAGCCCGGATTGGGGGGAAAGGGAGGGAAATCAAGATTCAGAATGGAAATAACGAAAACCTTAATGCTATTGGCTGCTGATGACCTTTCAAGGGAAAGTGACCCATCACTCTAAATTAGTGGACTCAAGGGGTAAAGAAAATATTTAACATAAGCAAACAAAATACAATTGTATAAACTAGGGTGTCAATTTTATTTATACTATTAACTAGAGAGAAAGCATACATATTGTAGCTGTCAGAGTCAATACATTTGCAAGGTTTTCTACTTTAAATTCTCTATACAAAGTCATTGCCAATTTATGAGGTCACTGATGGCATTGGGTTTAAAATAACCAAGACGTATAAAAACAAGTTTGTCATCTTGCCCTGAGTGGAAATGGTGAACAGATACAAAAACTGGATCCTAAATATCAATGTCATAATATACATGATTTAATGGTCTATGCAAATTATCACTTTTCAAAATAAGTTAAATACAGTCAAGCTACCCATTTTAGACAAATGCCAAGGCTGACTTTTTTTCATAGTATTTAGATCACAGGAGTCAGTAGGAGTTACGAAAATATGTTCCTGCCATTAGATATTCATTATGTAATTTAAGTGGCCATTTTATATATTGTATATTTTGCATTGTATTTAAATTGAGTACCAGCACTGAAAGCATCCACTCCTTTTAGTGTTCTAAAAATTCTGTGCTCATATAAATAAAAGTCTAAGAACTCTTTTCAAAAAAATAGTAAAGGAAACTAAATGTCTTTTTCCAGGCTGCTTTCAATTACCAACAACGTACAACGCACACCTCATTTTAGCAGTTGGTACCCTTCCATCTGGAAAACCACAGCAAGATACTCATCAAGAAAAAGAAATCTCCTTTGCTAGCAATTTGTTCCCTAAAAGAGCTAAATATAAGATTTCAGTAACTTCAAAGTTGTTTTAAAGTGAATGTTCTTGGTGATTAGAAGGACTTTTCCGATATAAATTCTGCATACAAAAGATTCTCGTGACGCATACAGCAAGTTGCCATAACAGAGAAGATTAAGTAACCTGCACTGTATTCAATCCCTTTGAAAGTATCTAGATGGGCTTTATTTTAAGCCCTGAGCACGTGTGGTGACAGTAAAGTTCTGAGGAAGGAACTGAAATCCAATTTCGGTATGTTCCATTTCTTTCTGCTAAGAGCAAGAAGGCAAACGCATTTTTAAAACCTGGTATGAAAAGATTAAGCAGAAGAAAAGTAAAATATATCTTCAGGTTATAAACAGAATTGTATTTTACAATCCACGATCTCAACAATATAATGGCCCACAGCAATGCAGCAGAGGAATCTCAGTCCAGAGGTTGCGGGTCTGCAATAGGCATGGTATGAAGAACTTCATCGAGAAGCTGGAGGGCACGGTGTAAATGAATTTCAATCCAACAGGGTGTTTCTTTGATGCTCTGTCTTGGGTAATCAGGTCCCCAACCTTTCACAAAACTCATCCTGAGTATGCATAAGCGGCGAAGATCATCAACACCAATTCCAGCAGCAGCTGATAAACCTAAATAAGAGGTTTTGCGTAAGTGTTCGTGTGCATTCAGTTGTCTCAGACACCATTTCACCATGGCAGTTCTACCCAATTCCTAGCCAATTCTACATCATAACCCGTTTGCTCAGTTTTTCCTCCAGGTACAGTTCTCTTTCTCCACAAAATATGCCAATCCATATTTCTAGATTTGTGCTACAGAGACATACGTTTTCCAACTCTATTTTTTGATTTATGTAGCTGTGTAGCCTTGCAAACCTCTATTAGCCATCAGACATAACTAATTAGCCTGAAACCCATTATGTGATGCAAGCCAGTATTAAAAGCCCATTTTAGAAAGCTAAGTACAGCTGGAGATACTGTTTCTGCAGTTAGATGATCACTGTATGCTAACGAAGAAATTCAGCACAGCTTAGTAGACTAGTCAGTCTTATGAGACTGTATTAAGTGTTGACAATTTAATATATAGCTGCGCGGTCTTCATTTAAAAACAGTCCAAAGATACCAAACCAAATTGAACAAAAGTAAACAAAAGGTACTTCAAAATTTGTGTACATAATTTATGGAGGAGCACTTTCTTCCATTTACAAGCATATGTATGTATCCAACCTCAAGAACATAACTTAACTGGACTATGCAAGTGGTGTTGGGAAAATGCAACATCTACTGCACTTTACTTGTTGCAAACATGATTTCTTTAGAACACGAGTAAAAAGGGGCCTAAAGCCAGGATCATCCCTAGGAATGTACTATTAATGAGAACTGTTTGTTTTTCCGTTTTAAATCTCTATTTCAATTCATTAAGGTTTGCAATAAACATTTCCCAACAGCATAAAGTTGGTACACAGAGTAGGTTGCTTGCTGAAGAATGATTTTGTTTGTTTTAAAGCAGACAAAGTGTACTCGATACCTTCAAAAAGACCTTATCTAAATGATTCTAATTTCTTTTTATATTGTTTTGGTCATCTTTAATGAAACAAAAAGAGGATTAGGGCAAGTGATCATTAAAAGGACTGGCGATTTCTGTAAAAATCACGAATTTTGAAAATGTTGTGGTCACAAGTATTTAACGTTCTATGAAATGGCTTGAAGTATCAACGTGAGAACAGCAAGACAGAAGCTAGAGAAAACTGATGTGCCCACATACACATTCAGCATTTTGGAATGTCTGGCTAATTATTTAGGTACCTAAATATGGATGTAGAAACCTAAAGTAGGCACCTATTTAAAAACAATCTGGACTGAGGTCTCAGCAAAATTCAGGGAAAGCTCAGTGATAAATCCCAGAACCTTCCTCCAGAACAGACTTGTCACTTGGAAGTTTTCCCTAAACTTCAATTATGGGCCCTAGTCTCACCCCCATTTTTTTTTTTTTTTTAAGAGCAGCTGGCTAGTAATTTTAGTTCTCCCAGGGAAAATTTTCAAGCTCTGTTTTAAGAGATGGCTTTATCACACAATTAAGAAAAAAATGTAGCTATGTTTCACCTTCATCCCTCTGAAATAGCGTACCCTTTACAGAGCTAAATTCTGCAGCAACCTTCACACTTGAAATTCCCACAGACTTCACCATGGGAGCTTCATGTTCAGAGAAGCTACATGAATAGGTGCCTGATAAATAAGAGTAAATCTGAAGTGTGAATAAGCATAGACGGAATATGGCTTCCATTCATTGCAGGGTGTTTTCCAGAAGAGGAGAAGGGCCAAGAAATGACTTAATGAACTTACTGATAGCTGGGGCTATTCCGCCTACTGATCCTGGTCCAGGGATGTTCCCTGCTACTGCTGCAGCCTGGGCAGCAGCTGCAGCTTGTGCAGTGGCAGCCTGCTGCTGCATCTGACGATGACACTGCCGTAAATCAAACACCTTTAAAAAAATATAAGTCTTGCATTACATAGATCTCTCTTACCCACTGTGGGACAACGTTCCCAATGCTAACCTTGCTGTTACGCGACAAGAGATATAAAAAATCATAGCACAGTCAGAGTGAGTCTTCCTACAGACACAGACAAGTTTTTACTAACTGAAGTTTTATTTCTACAAAATATAAGAGTCAAAAAGAGATCCCAGCCACCGTTTACACAGACTCTTCCAAGATCTGGGCACTAGTAGATACATGAAAAACAAAACTCATTGAGGCCTGGAAAGAAGCTGTGTGGGCTAAAAGGGCTAGCTGGATGGATCAAATTTCAGGATCAGGGCCCAAGATTGTCACAAAGGGATGAACTCTAGGAGGAGGTCACAGCAAGACATATCAATGAAAAATTAGAGACAGTGTCCTCATAAACTTTAAGAGCCCTTGTCTGCTTTTGTCAGAGCCTTGTTGAAATATGGTAATTTATAGAATACTGACAACTGGTAGACCTCAAATTAAAACTATTTCAGTTTTAGTTTGTGAGCCCACTGCTTCTTCATAACAAGACCAGGTACTGAAACATACAAGAATTCTGCTCTCAGAGACTGACGGATTCTACAGCAAAAGAACTAGTGCCCTGGTTATGTTGTACAGCAAAGAAGTTGAATTTTCAATCCCATTTTAGTGTTATACATTCTTATCTTGAGATATATGTAAAGTGAATGATCATTTTAATGTAGGTTATATCTGAAATCTTGCAGAAAAATATATGCTGTATAAAAAGTTTGACTTTTGGTGGGTTTGTTTCAATATTTACATGCTGACAACACTTCTATAAAAAATAGCTGTTTTCCAAGGTTTTATTATATTTAAAAATATCTTTTTTACCAAATTAGAAAAATAATTGGACCGTGTTACAAGCTTAAGTAACAAACATTTTGTAATGACTCATTTAAACAAAATCTGTTAAAAAACAAAACCACTGCAAAGATTGCTTGTGACTCACCTTGAACCTGGATCCCTTTAACACCATGATTGTCTGTTCCTTTTTAACAGTCTCTTAATAAAGTATTTTAAATCTGAAATGGTCGTTTGCCTCCGTAATATCTGAATAAACATTATCGATTTTAAAAACCATTTATCAACAATAAATAAAATAAATCTTCATTTGGCACTAACTAGTCTAATAAAAAACACAAAGCTTTTGTTTTAGAGGGAAAAATAATTTAGGTTATTTGGTTTAAGTTTATTTCAATGTTTCAAAAAGCAACTTCTTTGCCATTTACAAGGAACAAATTCATTTATTATTCCCTACAATTATCTTCCTGGATATTCAAACCAACCTTTATATATGCACTTGGGTAGATCTTGTGAACTGCATCTCCAGGTGCCCGCCCTGCTTCTCTGTCCAAGTAGTAACTCTGAACGAAGACTGCATGGTCACTGAGGCATCTAACCCACACGTCGCCTTCACCTTTACATTCCAGCTGCACTCCTTTACCTATGTGCAACCTTAAAAAAGGGGAAAAGTTCCAAGGTACTTATATGTTCAGAAACTAAACATTCGAACCTTGTTAAATGGACCCTACACAAATCCCAAGAGTTGTCAGTAGTCCACTACACCATAATTTAAATTCTGGGCTATAAAATAATTGACCTACAAGGTGAATAAATAACCGTTTTTCAAGGAATTGGAATTGAAGTCTTAGCAATAGGTACTGCACGTGATGAAACACAATATGAAGAGATATCACATACACATGGTATAATGAGCACACAACTTTGTATTATAAATTAACCATTCTCCTCATGCATAGCTAACTTTATGGGAAAAAAACAACAGAGTCCTGTGGTGCTTTTAAAGACTAACAAATGTATTTATCGCATGGGCTTTCGTGGGAGAAAATCCCACTTCATCAGATGCTTTTAAGATGGGGAACTTACAGAATGGGAGGAAGTTAAATGCATGGAAATGTATGACACAGGATCAGGTCAGGCAGTAACAGCAAATCAAAAAAGGTGTTGGGATTCAAACACTGGGGAACAGCATATAGAGGAAGGTGAGGTCAAATCACCTGTTGAAATGAGAAAAAAAATCCATAGACCCTGTTTAACCCTGAGGCAACTGAGTTGAATTTACATACAAGTTCCTGCGATTTGTTATTCATTTGTTTGAGCACCGTTATTAAGTTGTCAGTGGAGTAAGCAGGGAGATTGAAGTGTTCCCCTCCTGGTTTTTGAAAGTTGTGATTTCTGATGTCAGATTTGTGTCCATTTATTCTTTTGCGCAGAGGCTGTCCTGTTTGTCCAATATATAAGGCAGAGGGGCATTTCCGGCACATAATGGCATAAATCACATTGGTGGATGAGCAGGTGAATGAGCCCTTGATGGAGTAGGTGGCTTGATTTGGTCCTGTGATGGTGTCTTTTGTATAGATATGTGGGCAAAGCTGGCAATGTGGTTTGTTGCAGGGGTATGTTCCTGCTTTAATGTTTCTGTTGTTTGATCTGTGGTTGCTGGTGAGTATCGGTTTATGGTTGGGGGGCTGTCTGTAAGCAAGGAGAGGTCTGTCTCCCAAGGCTTGAGAGAGCGAGGGATCGTCGTGTAGTATAGGTTGTAGATCCTTGATGATGTGCTGTAGAGGTCTGACTTGGGGGTTGTAGGTGAAGACCAATGGCTTTCTGCTGTTTTCTTTCTTGGGCTTCTCCTGTAGTAGTTGACTTCTGGGTACCCATCTGGCTCTGTCAATCTGTTTCTTCACTTCCACAGGTGGGTACTGTAGTTTTAAGAATGCTTGATAGAGATCCTGAATGGGTCTATCGCTGTCCGAAAGATCGGAGCAAATGTGATTATATCTTAGGGCTTGACTATAGACAATGGATTGTGTATATGTCTGGGATGAAAGCTCGAGGGATGTAGGTAACTACAGCAATCAGCAGATTTGCAGTATAGGGTGGTGTTTACGTGTCCATCTCTAATTTGCACTGTAGTTTCCAGAAAGTGGATCTCCTGTGTGGAACATTCCTGGCTAAAGTTGATTGTGGGGTAGAAATTGTTAAAATCTCTGGAAATCTTCAAGGGCATCCTTACCGTGGGTCAAGATGATGATGTCATCAATGTAGCATAAGTAAAGTAGAGGTGCTTTGGGATGAGACCTGAGGAAGTGTTCTTCTAAGTCAGCCATAAAAATTTTGGCATATTGTGGGGCCATGCTCATACCCATAGCAGTGCTGCTGACTTGAAGGTATAAACGATCTTCAAATATGAAATGGTTGTGGGTGAGTACAAAAGTTATGAAGTTCAGCCAAAAGGTTTGTTGTGGCATCATCTGGGATGGTTCTTCTAATGACTCATAATCCATCTTTGTGTGGGATGTTGGTGTAAAAGAGCCTCTACATCCATAGTGACCAGGATGGTGTTTTCTGGAAGTTCACCAATGGATTGGATTTTTCTCAGGAAGTCCGTAGTGTCTCGAAGATCGCTAGGAGTGTTGATAGCATTGAGGGTCTGAGGAGAGAGTCCACATAGCCAGATAAGCCTGCTATAAGCGTGCCAATGCCTGAGATGACGGGGCATCCAGGGTTTCCTTTTTTAATGGATTTTTGGTAGTAGACAGAATACCCCTGGTCAAGGTTCTGGTGCTGTGTCTGTTTTGATTTGTTCCTGTGCTGTTTCAAGGAGTTTCTTGAGTATGTGGTACACTTCCTTTTGGTATTCCTCAGTGGGGTCAGACAGAAGTCGTTTGTAGAATGCTGTGTTGGAGAGTTGTTTGTAAGCCTCCTGATCGTAATCCAATTTATTCATGATGATGACAGCACCTCCTTTGTCATCCTCCTTAATAATAATGTCAGAGTTGTTTCTGAGGCTCTGGATGGCATTGCGTTCTGCATGGCTGAGGTTATAGTTTAAGGGAGGTTGCTTGTCCACGATTTCAGCCTTTGCACAGTGGCAGAAACAATCCATATAGAAGTGTAGTCTGTTGTTCCAACCGTCAGGAGGAGTCCACATGGAATATTTTTTCTTGCAGTGTTGGGAGGAAGGTATCTGTAGGTCACTGCGTGATCTTCGTTGGTGGCACTGTAATATTCCTTGAGTCTGAGACAGCAAAAGTTGTTCTCCCGGTCACCACAGAATTGTATCTTGCGTGTGGGGGGGGTGGGGCGGAAAGAAAGTCCCCGAGACAGCACAGATTCCTCTCCTGGAGTAAGCGTGTAACACAAAAGATTAACAATGTTGTTGGGTGGGTTGAAGGTGTCGCTGTTGTTGTCCCTTGTGGTGCACAGGAGTTTAGACAGTTTGTTGTCTTTTGTCTTCTGTAGGAAAGCAAAGTGTGTGTTGTAGATGGATTTTCTCTCTGTTGTGCAGTCCAGCCATGTGGAAGAATGCGTTGGAGGTTGTATGAGAGGTTCCAGTAGCAGCATGGATAGGCAAAGTAGATCAAAGAACATTTGAAGTAACTGTAGGCACAGATCCTGCATTCCAAAATTGTAGCTGAACAATTACAACACTTGGGCCTCCTATTTCAGCAGAATAAGAGCCACACAGACAACTGTCCTAAATTTTTTGCACTTTTGTGGTTCTGTAGTGGTACCAGAACATGAGACACACAAAATGAGTCAGGTAATATTGTTTACTTGACCAGCCTGGTGAAAGAGAATCTTTTGAGCTACATAGAGCTCTTCTGAAGTCATCCAAGCGTACAGTTCTGCATTAGAAAATAGCATTGTACACATCTCTTGAAGCCATGCTCCAAAACAGCAACATGATCTCTCAGTGATGTCACAACAATGCATTACATTTTAAGGTAACTAACTATAAACCCTTGGAATTATTTTAATCCTCTTGTATTCCTGTTTGTTTCACTGGGAAAGGAGTTTATGACAATCAAAAGAGTTCCTGAAGTCCTTTCTCTGCTCCTTCACCAAAATCTTAAGTGTGTGGTGAGAATGAAAAACAAATATTGGGCTATGGTGCCCTAAACAACCTATGTCCTTCAGTTAGTTTCATCTTTGCTCTTATCCACAACAGATTAAACCCTCTTTCCCCAGACACAAAGGTACAAATTCTTCTTAAAATTATGACAGCTTTCAAACACAATTTTATAAACCAACAGAAATGCAATATGCCACAACAAGGGGCACACTCTTGGACCACTGATGCTCTTCTCTGCAGGATGAACACACCCAAAGTGTGAATTCGAAAGGCCCAGGAAGACACATGTTCCAGTAGTGTATTAATCAGAATGCACAGAATTGCATGTGCATCTTCAAAAGAAAGGTATATACACCCCAAAATAAACACTTCAACAATAAATATAAAATACAACCCAAGTCTAGTCTTCCAAAACCCAGGCCAAATACCTTGCTCTTTCAATGGCTTCTGTTCTGTGTACATTAGAAAGCTGGCCCAAGCAAAAACGGTCTCCTCCAGAAGGGTCCACATATCCATCAACAGTAACAACAGGACAGCTTGAAGGGACTTTAAACGTCTCCCCAACCTGCACATCCATTTCAAAGTAAGCAATTGAACACCAGTACTCTGGAGCTAGAAAAGACAAAGAACAGATTGAAATGTGCCATTAAATATCCTGCAAAACCCTGAGACACAAGGGGTTAGACTTTTTGCCATTTGGACCTGGAATTTATTTTTCAAGAATACATGCCTATATTATGCACACATAATAGTTGGAGTCGGTCCTGCTTTGAGCAGGAGGTTGGACCAAATGACCTTCTGACATCCCTTCCAAGCCTAATCTTCTATGACTATACAGTGAGTTAAAGGCACAAAACTGAATCTGCTTTCAAGTTGTCGTACTATTTACTAGTGAACATTTTGCACATTAGAGATACAACTGAAACACCTGGGCTTGAATAAGGTCATAGCAATTTAAACTTGCAGGTGCATTTAACAATTATTCTAACTGCACATAGATGTCAATGTATTTGCATATTAATTATGATTTTTATATATAAAGTACATGTTGATTTTTAGGAAATTTAGACAATGACTTCAAATTACTATTACTAGTAGAAATACTGTTTTTACCACAACAGGACAGATACAAAGGTATTTATTTTTTATAAAAATACTTAAGGAACGAGTAATTTAGACATACATTTATATAGAATGTGGATTACATTAAAAAATCATATTTTTGTAATTAAGATGCTGTCTTATCACCAGTCAAATTCAATTTTCAATCACTGCCAGTTTTTCTTTTAGTTGCCAAGGCCAATGAATGAAAAAATAAGTTACTGTTTAAATCAGACAAATGATGCAAACGGTGTGATGGGACAAACTGCATTATTGTAAATTTAGAATACTATCTTTCATCTGCAAGTGGGCTAGTTTACTAGGTTTCATTGCAAACCTGAACCTGCTTAGATTCCACCAACTGCTTAAAGTTATAAAAAAATCTGTTTTGTCTATTTAAAATCCATTCTTTGCAAGTGTGGGCTTTTAGTGTCTGGAATGCCAACCGTTAACATTTATCCATTTTGTTCAATCTCAAAACCTATTATTTCTTTAAAACATACACTTGGTGCAGCTTCTGAAGTAAATGATATGGGGCTTTGGCTCAGGCCCTATTGAATAAATTGAATTTTCCATTATACTTTGAACAACTCTTCTGAAACATGCACTTACCAGGATGATTTGATATAGGAGGCTGGAATGCAAGTTCATTGTGAACTGGCCCTTTAAAAAAGAAAAAGCACAAAGTTTATTTTAACATGCAGATACAGACTTCTGAGTATTTTGCTTTCGGATATCCCACTATGTGTTAAGTACTTTGCAGAGAAGGAATGGGCCCAGCCCTGACAAGCTCATTCTAAAGACAGAGAATAGCAGAAAGCTGAATCATGGCAAAGAATGGCTAATTTAATAATTTGTTCTTATATTTGTATTATAAATTAACCATGCTCCTCATGTGGAAGTGCCTCTTAAAGAGGGATTAAATGTACCATTTTGCAGATGAGTTCAGGAAAGGCATCATGGACAAAGGCACAATGCCTTTTGGATGAAGAGGACAAATAAAGTTGGTAGAGGGGAATGGATGAAACTGCCCAAATCAAGACAAGCAAGTGGCCAAGGAGAGAGTCCAGGTGTACCGCCACCCAGGTAGAAGTATTATTTACAGAAGTTGGAAGTATATTACAAAGTCAATACAGAAAATATTTATGAGTAACTTAAGAACCAGCTATGTTTTTGAACTTCAGAACTTCAGATAAACAAGATGGAGTATGGAATGGAAACCAGTTAGAAGACAGTAATAACACTTAATAGCAGGGTCTAAAATATATTTTATTGATACAGAAAAACACCAAAGTCGTTTATTGCATTAATTGCTTTTATCCCACCCAGGAACAATGTGCAGAGCATAACCATTGCAAATAGAAGAATTTATAAATACAATAATAGGAAATCCAGAATTATCCCCATGTGTAGAGTTTACTGAATTCCATAATATGAGGACAGACAAAATTAATTTTCATTTTTGTTCCATTATCACCACACTCCTCCCTCTTAAATAAGATAGTTTGTTAACTGTTTAGGCTCTACTTATCTCACTCAAACCTACTAGATTACTATACAGTGTTACGTTGTATGATTGAAATCTGGCTAGGTATAACACTGTTGCTACCTTTAAAAGACTAACAGATTTATTTATCACATGAGCTTTCATGGGAGAAAATCCCACTTCATCAGACGCTTTGAAGATAGGAAATTTACAGACTGGGAGGAAATTAAGTGCAGGGAAGTGTATGACATAGGAGAGAGTGAGGGATCATCTTGAAGAATAGGCTGTAGATCTTTGATGATGTGGTGAAGAGGTCTGACTTGGGGGGTGTAGGTGGTGACCAATGGCGTTCTGTTGTTTTTTTTCTTGGCTTTCTCCTGTAGTAGTTGGCTTTTGGGTACGCATCTGGCTCTGTAAATCTGTTTCTTCACTTCTGCGGGTGGGTACTGTAGTTTTAAGAATGCTTGATAGAGGTCCTGACGGTGTCGTCTCTATCTGAGGGATATATCTTAGGGCTTGACTGTAGACAATGGATTGTGTGGTGTGTCTTGGATGAAAGCTCGAGGGATGTAGGTAACTATAGCGATCAGTAGGTTTTCAGTATAGGGTGGTCTTTATGTGCCCATCACTAATGTGCACTGTAGTGTCCAGAAAGTGGATCTCCTGTGTGGAATGTTCCAGGCTAAGTTTGATTGTGGAGTGGAAATTGTTGAAATCTCTATGGAAATCATCAAGGGCATCCTTACCGTGGGTCCAGATGATGATGTCATCAATATAGCGCAAGTAAAGTAGAGGTGCTTTGGGATGAGACGTGAGGAAGCATTGTTCTAAGTCGGCCATAAAGATGTTGGTATACTGTGGGGCCATGTGGGTACCCATAGCAGTGCTACTAACTTGAAGGTATAAATTATCTTCAAATCTGAAATGGTTGTGGGAGAGTACAAAGTTACAAAGTTCAGCAACAAGGTTTGTTGTGGCATCTTCAAGATGATCCCTCACTCTCTCAAGCCTTGGGAGACAGAACTCTCTTTGCTTACAGACAGTCCCCCCAACCTTAAACAGATACTCACCAGCAACCACAGATCAAACAACAGAAACATTAAAGCAGGAACATATCCCTGCAACAGACCACATTGCCAATTTTGCCCACATATCTACACTGAAGACACCATCACAGGACCAAATCAAGCCACCTACTCCATCAAGAGCTCATTCACCTGCTCACCCACCAATGTGATTTATGCTATCATGTGCCAGAAATGCCTCTCTGCCTTATATATTGGACAAACAAGACAGTCTCTGCGCAAAAGAACAAATGCACACAAATCTGACATCAGAAATTGCAACACTAAAAAACCCATAGGGGAACACTTCAATCTCTCTGCTCACTCCATTGATGACTTGCTAATAGCTGTGTTGAAACAGATGAATAACAAATCACAGCTTCAAAGAGAAACTGCAGAACTTAAATTTATATGCAAATTTGACTCAGTTGCCTTGGGGTTAAACAGAGACTACAGATTTTTCTCTCATTACAACAGGTGATTTGACCTCACCTTCCTCAATGAGCTGTTGCCCAGTGTTTGAGTCCTAACATCTATTTTCATTTGCTGTTACAGCCTGACCTCCTTGCATTTAACTTCCCATCTTCAAAGTGTCTGACGAAGTGGGATTTTCTCCCACGAAAGCTCATGCAATAAATAAATCTATTAGTCTTTAAAAGTGCCATAGGACTCTGTTTTTCTGCAATACACTAAACACAGCTACCCCTTTTGAAATTATTGCTACCATTACACAACTGCAACAAAATTTATGTTTTGTCAATGGAAAAGTTATGATTCGCTAAATATGATTTTCCTGTTTATATGAATACAGTGAAACCTGGATTATCCGGTCCTCAATTAACCGTAAATTCGGTTAACCGGGACCGGATCCCCAGGGCTCGGCTTTCAGCAGGAGCTGCGGCTTAAGCCGCAGCTCCTGATGAGAGCTAGGGGTTCGGGTGGCCACAGGAGCTCCGAGAGAGCTCCTGT